>VRMD01002275.1:0-13746 GCA_009872375.1 Sminthurides bifidus | reverse complement strand
CAATGTTCTTCAAGAATTTGCAAGCCAATCGAGTCGTAACTTTATCCTTGTTAGACAGCCAGCTCAAGATACACGACCACAGCTGAAACATATACAACATGAAAACTTAAAACAACTTCAGTACACCCTTCACCGAACATTTCCATCGACCTCCAGCAAAGTCCACAAAATCTACTTGTCAGTATTATCTTTCAGCTCTGTCAGTTTTGAAGATAGCAACAAGAAATAGTAAACAGGAATTGCAAGTAGTATTTTACCTCATCCGGTAGTTCGAACCAGTCTGCGTTCGCCAGCGCTGAAAATTCAGGGACTACATTACTGTTCTGAGCATTGAGAGTGCCATTTTCGAGAGTTCCTTCATCAGGTGTAAAAAGCGTATGACTTGGTCCGGCAACGGCTTCTGCTGTACTCTCAGCTTTAGTTTCAGCAACTGAAATGTCACTAACGACTTGAGCTGAATCAGCCTTGTCAAGGTTAGCTGCGACACTGCTCCCGTTTACATGGACCACTTCACTGATGCTGCAGGCAGATCCATTTTCTTCCACTTTCGCACCATTAATGACATCCGCCACGGAATGCAAGGAACCATTACTTTCAGCTTCATTTAATTTAGCTCTTTTTGTCTCAGGTGACTTAGCTTCGTCTTCCATTTTCCTCGGCCAAAGTATAGAACTGTTAAAAAATAAATGGAATTATTAGTATGTTGTAAAATTACATCATTTTAGCAATTAATGGTCACATGAGAAGTTCTAGTGAAAGAGTTAAACCCTATTCTGACCTTTGTATTCAACGTCGAGGGAGGAAATACGCGTCGTGGACAATGAAGTCGATATTGAAATTCAGTCAAAGTATTTTTCAGTAGAACCTACTGCCTACTGGCACCAGTAAAAGCTATCACAACAACGATCCAATTTCAACTTAATTACGGTTAAAAAGTTCTTGTATTTTGTTGCCAAACTCGTGCTAGTTTTTAATTGGCTTTTCAGCTCGACAGAAAAACTGCGAGATTCTCCGGGTCAACAACCAAATAACTACAGCGAGCTGACTCTGCTTCACACCAATTTATGAGGAACCCCGGCAAGAAAACCAAGACGCAACTTGTCGCAGCAGTTTCCTTTCACGTAATGTACAATACATATGTAGATAGTTGTTAAAAGGCGAGAGCTCATGGTTGAGGAGAGCGGTCTTTGATGTGTAAATACTTCTTGCTCTGTCCGTTCATGCTCGTGGTAACATTCTCTTTTCCGTGAGAATGTTAAGAAAATCTTTTTAGAAAGAAAATCGTGCTTTTGTACACCACTACCTGCTACCTTGACATGGACAGATTCGAGGTTCATGCTACATGACACTGTTCGGATGGATACAAAAATAAAAGCTTTTTTTAATCCTCTCCACTGAAATTGGCTACAGAAATAGTCCATCCAGCAACTCTGATGCTGCTCAAGATGACCAGTTACCTGGACACTGAACCAAGACCCTTCGTAAACTGGCCCCGTCTCCTCTCTGATGCAAAAAAGTTTCCAGTATAGGCTCTTTTGATTCTAGTTCCTTAAGATTGACAGGGCTAATCTTTGGTCGTTCTAAAATTATTTTTATACGTAGCGTAACACTAGAGATTACGGATTAGGACTAATGCAATTCTGGCTCCGATGCTGCACTGCACAGTAGTAAACCTACGCACATGGACTATGCACTCTTGCCAGTTCTTCAAGATAAAATGCCTTACGCTTAAAAATTATTTCAATGCAATTATTTCATGTTATTATATCCGCCTGTTCGTGTAACTTGAAAACTTTACGAACAATCCTGAAAGGATAAAGGTTTAAAGCGGATCGGTCAGGAGGAAGGGAACGGTCAAATACTTCACACAGATTACGTTATTAGTGTAGGGTCGTTAGAGATTTCGAATATCATGAGCATTGTAATCGTTACTCTTTTCTTGTGACATTTGGCGTGCTGGAAGAAGAAGGCAAGCCTTTCTTTCTGTTACAGTAGAGGTTATAATAAGCCGAATTTTCAAAGGGAGAAAGGTTACACATGAAATGTTACCATTACCATGCTAAAGACATTCTTAATAATAATAAAAAGCCAACTTAGAACTGCATTATCTGCGGCAAATATTCATCTAAATACACAGGACTTTATTCTTTTCAGGCAAAACACCGCACCGGCTTCATTTTGTTTCGCAAGTAAGAGTATGGAATCGATATTCCTCACATAGTTGTCATAATCAAATCCAAATAAACTTCTACTCTGCTTGCCATCTTCAACCGTTTCCTCGGACCAAAGCATAAATGAACCCGTATTGTGATGTCTACATACCGTTTTAACGTAAGGAAGCAGAGAGATTCATATTTCATAAATTAGAAATAAATAAGACATCTAATCAGGAATTGGTGACAAATACCACTTAACAGCAACTGGTATCTACACTACAGAGGGAGTTCCCTTGGGCGCTTAAGCGTTCAGCTGCATCTACATGAATTCGGAAGTACATGAGCAGGGCTTGCTTGCTACATATGCCATTATCAGATTGCTGAATTTGGTATCGGTTTTAGATTCTTCGCACCGATTATGAGCATTACAATTACAAAGATGGGCTTATTTGTAAACCTTTATATTCAGTTACTTTATAGTAACCGAAGCACAAATCAAACATCAGCCGTAAGGCACAGAGCTAATGTTGGGAAGAGTACCTGAGTTGAGTTGCGGGGATAGAAAAATTAAATTTAAAGATCAGAAACAATGGAAAATTTTGATACAATTCAACCTAATATTTAAATAAATTCAATCATTCAATGCGATATAGCCGTGTGTCCAAATTTCTAAAATGCTATCTGCTACAACGTCACGCTGTTACTGATACTCACTGCTTGTCTAATGACTTCTTCCTTTTCGGTCTGCATTAGCACGATATTCAAAAATTCGACTAAATACTGTGTTCTTAACTACTGTATCAAGTATCACAGAGGCGTCGTAGATGCTGACATTGCTAGATGGTCTTGTAGTTTTCATGAAGCACTTGAAGATCACACCGAAAACTGTTAGCTAGCATGAGAAAAAATTCATCTGTCGAAGTTGAAAATCATTCATCATCTCTTCTTGGGCAGTAATACGAACATTTCGCTTTGAAATTGTACAAATATCATATCACATGTTATTCTTCATACTAAGGCACTTGACTTAACACCCTCAGTGTTCGTGAACTGCTGCAGGGCTACCGCTACCCCACATGGGGTGATCATGAGGTACGTGACGAAAAAAGTAGTAAAAGACGATAGGAAGAATCACTAGAGTGGCACAGCAAGGTACAAATATCTTCCACCACTTGATTTCTCCTGAATCTTCATCTGTAACCGAGACAAAACAATAGTTTCAACTTCAAGTTGTAAGGTTGATACTAAAAGTGAGTTCAAAATAGTTCAGTTTCTGTACCCTTACGAAATGGAGGCAGTATTTCTGATGTATCAATCACCGAATTTGCTGCCACTGTTTGTGCCTTCTCTTTTATCTCTTTTAGATTTGCATCGATTCTGTTAATATACTGTTGACCGTCCTCTTCCAACAAACTCTCGTCTGAATCCAAATGTTGCGGTACTAATATAGGAACTACCTCAGGTTCCAGATTTATTAAAATTCCACGCGCTGGTACTTTTATTGTACGTCTAGCATGGAGCTCCGCTTCCTGACGTATATGATTAATCTTTTTCAGTTCAGCTACCTGTTTCAAAATCAATTGTTGCTAAAACTATTGATTTGACAATTTCAAAAATTTTTGAAATATGGTTAATCATATTGTATGCTCGAGAAAGAGATAACAGGTGTTCTAAGTGTGGTCCACTTACCGTAGTATTGTACAAAAGAGCGATACCTGGTAGTGTGTCGCTTGATAATACCGTTTTTTCAATATAGTCCGGCTCTTTCTTTTTCACAGCGGTCATCTCAAAACGGTACTTTTCTCCTCTCTTGGTTGCCATTTTATTGTAGCTCAGTCTTTTGGTCAGGATGAACTGTCAGAAATTTTTATTCTGCCTTTACGCAGTAGGTCAACTAATTTTCGACGAAGACAGTCGCATTTCTGCTAGCACCTGCAGTGAGAATTTGGCACCGCGAAGTGGTGTGTTTCGAAATTACGACCTAAAAAACGATAAAAGAATTCTAAGGTCAAACTTTTCGCGAAAACTGGTTCAGCTTGTTCAAATTCTGCTAATACTGATCAATTATAATTTTATTCATCTTAACGTACGTGGTACCTTACTTCCAGTCGCAATGATTTCATAAATAGGGTCATGTATTTGTCAATCTGTGTTGAAAACTTTTGCGTCACAATCACCCGTTTGGTGAAACCAACAGTTTCTTGACTATGTTTTGCACCTTGCTAACTCTCGTCACAGCCTCTATGTACCTTCACCATTAAAACACGATTTATTTAGGCTGAATGCGCTCAACGGTACATCGAGATGGTCATAATTTATTATTTCCCCGCATCCATCCAACTCGCGTACATGTGTGCTAAAAGCTGAGCAGCATTGAATTCGGTGCGTCGCATTGCGTAGCACAATTTAGTGAAAATTATGTTGTACGTAAGAAGAACTTGTTCATAAAAAATCCAGGAATAAATGATCCTCTGATTGATGTAAGCACCGGTACTCTTGTCTTTCAATTTTTAAAAATCGTTATCCGTTAGTTACAGCGTTGAGAGCAGATGTGCAAGGGTTGATTTTAATGTCTCTACGAATCTAGCTGATATTTATTAATGTAAATACAGGCGAATCACGATTTTTATTTTTTTATCGTTATGTCATTGAGAAAATGTATGTTGAATTTTCAAATGTTGAATGGCGGGAATCAAATTAGCAGCGCAAATTGAAATTACATAATTGTATTCGTAATTATACTGTAATTCCGATCGTGACAAAAATTTTAAGGTCATTATTGCGATTTTGGAATAAAGGTTTGAGCTTCATACAATTTTATTCTTTTAAGTTCAACTGCATGGTTCACTTTTGGCAGTTGCGAATTTGATTATCAGGATTTTGTTTTTGTGCAGTTATAGTGTTGAATAGTTCTTGCCGTTTCAAAGTATGGTTATAAAATAAAATAAACATTTCCACTATTAACATGCTCAAGTGCCAGGTTAAAGAAAATAAGGATACCGAGTGTGATATATTTGCAATATTTCTGCGTTTCGGTGCTGCATGCACAGGAGTACTTTTGCTTAACTTACGTTTTTGTTAACAGAAAAAATAACTTTGAAGAAGGTCTATCAACTACAGAATCATGGCAGGTGGAAATGAACAAGACGATCGTTTAGAGTGGATTCGCTTCAGAGAAGACACGCTTGGGCAAGAAGCATATAAGCCGTATGGGCAGTCAAAGTTCATGCAGAAGATATCAGAAAATCCAATGGTTCCTGTCGGTATGTGTACAATATTTTCTGTAAGGCTGCAATCAGGATTAGTGCCTTTTTACATTAGTTTATGAGGGGAATCCATAATTTTTCAGGTGCTATATTGACTTGTGGCGCTCTGGTTTATGGACTGTATTGCTTCAAAACCGGACAAGCTCAAAGATCCCAATACGCCATGAGAGCCAGGATTGCTGCCCAGGGGTTCACGATTGTGGCACTTCTAGGTGGAATTTTCATCAGTGCTTCCGCAAAAGAAGCTCAGAGGAAGTAAGCGTGATTTTAACTAGTGGAAATAGGCAATTGCACAGAAATGGGTGGATCAACATCGCAAATGTTGAAGAGATCATTTTGGCAGGTTGTTGGAATTGTATAGGATAAATTGTAGTCGATACGTTGTTTGCAAACCATTCAAGATGAAGTAAATATATTGTATAGCCTGAAAAATAAAATTAGCAAAGGTTTTGGCGGGTTTCTATAAAATTCGACCTCTTGGATATACTCTCCGGTTTCCGTAAAATATTTTGTTGCAGAAAGATTTAATGTATGCTCATGTTTCACAGTTTTTCACACGTATCTTCTGTCGTAGTTGGTACACAAGTTAGCCCTTAAACTTGTTAATCCACTGTTGCGCAGACGTAACATTTACATGCTTTTCAGTTTCCGCTAACTTGCTTGTTGTAGATTCATGAGAAAAGCAATCGGGAGGCGTAAATTAATCACAATGGTTAACTAATGCTGCACGCAAGAAGAGGGGACAAAGAGTAGAAAATATTTTTGTCACGCTTCTATCACGTCGATTATTTTGGATAGGGAGGGCACGCGCCCATCCAAGATGAACAACTACTGTTTTGTGAAGCAGCTCTAGATGTGTAAAACATATAATTTAATTTACGTCAATTAGGAAACTTATCACCCTCTAGATGCATAATATTTCTTTGATTCTGGAACTATTAAATTGATAAGGATAAAATTGTCTTTTCTTAGGGTTAAAAAAATAATAAAACTGATAGATATCTTTACCAAGAGTTTTTGGTGCGAATAAAAAAAGATGAAGGACATGAAATGAAGCTTTGAGGATTCAAGTTGCATATTGTTCTGTTGCCAAAGAATACAGATGGTTTGTGAAAAGTTTTGCAACAAGAAATTCCTACTCATCATGTTTATTTGCCTAATAGGAGCTTTAGTCATGCGCTATAGGCATTTAATTTCTTACACCTCAGGGAAATGTTTACCTTAGGTGAGGGATCTTAACAGCAGATAAGAAAGAAGGAGCGTCACTCCCGAAATGGCTGTTATAGCCTTTAAAGTGCGATTGGGAAAGACTCGCCGCTGAAGCGTTAATGGTTGCAGACACCGGAATGGTCTCCTCCACATGAGCATGGAACGCGAGGAAAGAAGAAAGTCAGAGCAATTCGGGAAGATATGACTGCTTCCACGAACCTATCATAAACTACAGCCGTAAAATGGAAAGTATATAGCATAGGATGAAACCTCATTGGTGATGTGTTTGGGGTACAATGGTGAACCATAAATTGAATTATTGTTGGCCAAGTTTCCAGGCTATAATTGTCCTTATGTTGCCTGCAAGGATAGGAACGTCACCCTAAGATTCCTTTGAAATAGTTTGAAACTGAAAATGAAAGAAACATAGGGAAACAATTCAAAAGCAGTTCAAAAAGCTACTGATCACATCAAGCGCAACTGACGCTGACACTAACAGGGGAAATGCATAGCTCTCACGGATGGAAGGATTACAGAAGGAACAACAAGTTGTTGGTAAACTGTTGCGTTTCTATCTTTCTGACTGAGAATTTACAACGATGGTGAAAGTAGAGAACGAAACGGACGAACGTCGTTGGAAGCAATGGCTTTTGTATTGAGTTGTGCGGAAGTAGCAGGAGTTTGTGCTTCCAAGCTGTGATAAGCTGTAGGGAAGTGATTTTCTTCAGGGAACCCCAAGGTTCTACTGGAACCTTGGAATAGAGAGAGAGAGAGAGATAGTGAGAGAGAGGTAGAGATGCTGTGTGGAGAATGCTGCTGGCGCATGGAGAAAGTCTGAAAAAGAGGAATGATGCCTTGCGCTCATACTTTCCCTCAAATTCCACCTTTGGCGAGACATCATATCTCAGTTGCTGATCGTCCTCTTCAGGAAGCACTAGTGACAAGTTTTAAAGTTTTCTCACCATTGTTTCTCCCCTCAATTTACCATTGATTACCATCCCTGTTTTCGGCAGTCAATCCCGTTCCTATTCCTTTTGCATGCTCACCCCCACTTATTGTTTCCCCGTAGCTGTAGCCTATACTATCAATTTGAAAACAGCCAACAGTGACACATTCATCCCCTTTTGTTTGGACAGACCGCCTGAGCTTAAGGTGGTATACTTGAGACCTGAAACAGCTCATCACAATCAAGCCGAGCACACGGAAAGGAAGATCAGCCCTCAGCCGCTGCTGCAAGCAGCACAAAGTCGACACAGTGAGTATCTCAGGCCAACTTAAAAGCAGAGTCGTGTCTTGCAAAGTTTTGCTTTGGTGCACTTGTGAAAGAAAATACTTAAAGAGCTTACGGAAGCAGAAGCGAAGAAGATTACGAGTCTGCCGAGTGCCGTGGGCATGGAGAAAATAAGCTGAAGAGGATTCCGAGAATGAGAGCAACGTCCATGAGGTTCGTGACACAAAAGGTCGTGAAATTGTAATAGGAAGTTATACGATCTTTGAGGCTATCAGTTTTGCGAGCGATGTGGTGCCACTAGAACATTTATCATTATAACTGCATACTGACGATTCCGGATTGGCGCATGTTGCATGCTACGGTATTGATGAATTGATAGTCTCGTAGCGACGAGGGATTCAATTATAGAACCCTAATGAGGTGTTTGGAGGTAATCAAGAATGATGGAGATAATCAAATTAATATTACATCTATTCCTAGAGGAAATCGACTAACAGCGGTACTAATGCAATACGGCAAGGCTGAAAATTGTTCATCTCCACATTCTGGGATAGGTTTCGTCACCCACAACATGGAGTAATTAATAGCCACTCGCTTGTTACGATTAAGTTGACGTGAGAGTGAGGAATAGAATAGACTTCATGCAAGCCATTACTGCTTAAATGATCCTAGCTTATCAGTTGGGGGTACCTTTTGTAGCAGTAGGAGTTATCGTTTCTAAGCTACATTATCTGGCTGTGATTTTCTCTTTAAATGCCAATGCCAATTTTGCTTTACGGTCAGAAGGGAATCAGTGAACGAAGTGTAATGCGCCTGATTCATCGTAATAACCCGGATTACGTATAGAGAGATTTAGCCATACCAAAACTATCTAATATCATATTATATTGCAATTACGAGATACATTAGCAGGTTTGGGCCAGTCTTATGATGAGGGGGAATTTATTCGAAATTCAAATACCGGGGAATGCAGAACATGAAATAAAATGGATTCATATTATTGTCTACAGAGTCATGCATGCATGCGAATAAACAACACCATCCATAATGCATTTATCTAATCGCGAACATGAAAATGGTTTTGCCGAAAAACGAGGTTAGGTGTTAGAGTAGCTGCCTTTGAATTCACTAATAGACAAGGAAAATGAATAGATTTAATAGGGATACGGTTGCAGCTCCCTACTGAAACCGCCAAGGCTACGAGGCCTAGCGTACAGGGAAATGAGAAATTAATGCTGGGTTGAAATATATTGCGCTAACAAGGAAATAGATTTTCCATGTATATGCATGGATGACGAATGAGATGAGACAAAAATAAATGGAACGAAGAAGAATTAATGCATGTGAAAGGCGTCCATGAGTGCTTTTGTGAGACAAATAATTTTATTTCTAGAATTGACAAGATTATCAAGAAAAGCGACAAGTTCCTGAAAAGGTTACAAGCAGTGATCCTGGGTTCAACCTGAGTCTGGATCAAAAGGGAGAGAGTTGATATACATGGAATAAAGCATGAAATAGAAAGCAGGATCAGGACGTTGGCAATAAAGTGTAGTGGAAATCGACGTAAAGGCCTGATGGTAGGTTTTAAAAAAGAAGGAAAACTGTTCAGAGCCTGTGTCTGTTGGAGAACGAGAGATTGATCATAGCGTATGAGAGTATAGAGAGGCTGTTGAGAAAATAATAGAGAACGGAAATTATCAGTTAATAATTTCCTTGAAGCGTAAATATGTGTACAGGAGCAATAAAAGGCTGGAAATAAGAGATATGGGAGGTGAAAGCGCAAATCGGCAAAAGGATGGCACATGCACATCCAAACTTGACTTACATACTGTGTTGTGAGTTGACTTTCTTTCATCCATGCTTGCTCCATGATCCGAATGGCCGGGGGCAAAATTGTCGGAGAGATGGTTTTATAGGAAACAAAGCAAAAAATAATGTTCGTAACAAAAAACATGCCTGGGAAGCAGATAAATCGGCACTTTCGCCTCCAAGTAAATATGAGTGGGTAAAAGTATCCAGTTATGGCCTACACGCTTGACGAATGGTTGGAACAAATCCTTCCACTGCACCGTCGAAAAAGAATCAATTATGAAGATAAAGAGAAAAGGAACAGCATGATAAAACACACAAGAAGGGTGTATGGCATTAGCCATTTACCGCGTCTGTGAAACCGGCATAAAAAACCAATCGTTTTAAGGCTTATGTTCCCTCAGTTGTACCGTTAAGAAAAGCTGAACGTGATGCAAAATTCATGGACTGTTCATCAGTTTAGTTTTCCTTATTTGCAAAATGAGCCGCAGGTGATGTGCAGTAATTGGTAATTTCATCATTTTGTTTGCCAGAAAGCGTATGCTAGCACCACAGGTGAGGTGAGAGTGCTCAGCGAGCTAAGACACCCGTGAGACACCTTTTTTCCGCACAAGGTTCCGAATTTTCTTACAAAAGAAAACTCCAGCTAGTTTTCCTGCATATCAGTGAACAGTATCTCTAAAGCGTTTATCGGGAAAAAATGTAAGAGAATGTTTCATACAACTTACACAAAGAAACT
Organism: Sminthurides bifidus; assembly: GCA_009872375.1. Taxonomy (NCBI): domain Eukaryota; kingdom Metazoa; phylum Arthropoda; class Collembola; order Symphypleona; family Sminthurididae; genus Sminthurides; species Sminthurides bifidus. Next base: position 3,336 of record VRMD01002275.1, on the reverse strand, counting down.
TTCATGCTATCACGAATGCCTGATTTTATAAAGTGAAAGGTAGAATTTTCTAAATGGACTAGAGAGAAGACAATATTCTCTTGCAGCCAGCTAGAAAACAGAAAATACAATAAAAAGCCGTATCCGCTAGCTCAATATGCCGTGGTATGAAAAAAGGGCCCTGAGATAAAAACTGTTCACAGACCGAGGAGACGAGAGGAGGTAAAAGTTAAAAATCTTAGGGAAAACTTGGCGTGACGATAACTGCCATTTGTGGCTAGAAGTTGTGTGCTCATGCATGTCTCACGATCATACAGGTGGCTGGAACTGGATGTAAAAGGAGGAGAAAATTGGCTTACTACGAGGAGGTACGGTCGTAAATCTACTACTAGAAGCAGCAATTCGCCAAACAAGTCTTAGGATGTGGCTGTAAAAACTCCGACCTATTTGTCGATTCGTTAGAAGCAGATGATTGGAAGAAAAAACCGTGAAGCCAATTAAAAGGAAAATAACCACCGGCGATAAATCTAGCCGAAAGAAGGACTACTTTGGTCTCCTTCTTTGAACAACCTGAGCTAAACTTCTCGATTTGTGGACTAGCCTCCTAACGACTCTCTCTTTTCAATGGCGATGATGACCATCTCTGATGAACACGGAATTTTGGTAGCAGAAGCCGTTGTGTTAAGGAATGGGACCAACGCTGCTAACGCCGCTTTGCATGACCACGAATGGTCTCGCTTTTTGAGACTATTGTTCATCTCGAACGTTGCCACGTTTGCTTCAATCGGAAACATTTTTACCATTAGCGCCATTATCATCGATGATCTGCTCCGAAAAAAAGGTAGGTATTTTCAATTCTGTAAAATCACGCATCCCTTACTGAGTAAGCTGTGGCGCTAAAAACTACCATTGGAGAAACAATAATGAATAGAGTTTTATACGACCTTCAAAGATGCCTAGTCACACAAGTCATGCTTCTTGGAACACAAATTAAGACAGGGAGGGGAGAGAGTAAACAGGCGCTTGGAATTCCTTCGTAATTTGGGATTTGGTGCTTGGGTAACGGCGGAAAATATTTGCATCACCAGTACAGTAATAACCTCTTGGCATTGGATGAAATGAGGGAAGAAGAAGGCGGGCGGACTGTTGATAGCGACATAAAACAATGCAATCTCAAAATTACTGACTTCACATGGCACAAACATAAGTACGAGGGAGGGAAAGCCAGAAACGTTGGCGCGTGCAACGAAAAATAGTATGGAGCGATAAACAGATGGACTTTATTTGGTTCTCACTAAATACTTATTCTTCCTCACAACCAGTCTGACCTCCTTTTTTGAATGTGCACGTACAATATGACGCACATTGCTCAACAGGTTGCATGAAATAAAACACAACCACAATTCACGCAGTGTACCGTATTGCTAGATATTTTTTACCCTCGCTAGCACGTCATTTCAATGGAGCAGGGAAAGTCAGTCGCATCACATTTTACTTTCACAGTGAAAGTTCTAAATCTCATAATCCGTCATGCAAGAGAAAGGCGGAGCTAAAGTGTCACAAGCCTCGTTTGAATTCAACTGCGGCTGGTAGTAATTACGAATATGTCCACACATTCTATTCGCTTTGAGATCACTTGTAACTTTCTCGCCTCCCGTACGTACATTCACGTTAAAATAGAGAAAACCGCGAAGCATGATGTTTACATCCTTTCATTTACTTCATCCAAAGCACAGAGCTTGTGTGCTTGAGACATAGTGAAGCAGCTTGCCTCACGCGGCCTAAGTCACATCTTGATCTTTTTTAATACGTGAAACGGTTTGACGTATGGGCAGTGAAAACAATTCAAGCCGAGAAGGGATGAGGTGAGAAAAGATCAGCAGCCCAGCGGGTGTGAGTGCAAGATACACCAATACTTACTCATTCTATGAGCTAACCCACTAGATTCCAGATTTTAGAAAGGAACAGGTCGAGTAAAGAAACATGCATCAAGACAAGCTTTTGAACCTCGATGCCAGTAATTTCCTTCAGCTTGTAGCACACTTTTACTTAGTGCTTCGTGAAAAAGTTCTTTTCGGACGCTTTATCAAACCGTCACTAAACAAACAATGGATTGTTTGCCTACACTCCTCAAATTCACGGCGTTGCATCGGTGCGCATCCAAGAAGTGGGGGCGTTTGTAACATCTTCGGCAGCATTTGCCTAAAGAAATGAAACAAAGTGTAACCGCTCCTGCCATGGAGTACAGTTGATAGCTTCAGGGATTCAAAAGGAATACTAAAAGACTATGACACGTTCTAAAAGTCGGAACATGGGACTGAAGGATAGAAGAACAGAGAGAATGCTTGATGTGGAAGATGAGCGAGATTCGATTTCAAAGGATGAAGTATCGATTTTTCGCAAAACCTTGGCGCCCGTCAGGTTTATTCGCAGAAGTTGATCCGCTACCTTGCTGTCCAATTTGTAAGAACATGTAGCAATGTGCTGGAAAATCTTTGCATCCAGGATGTGCCGATTGTGACAAATTCGTTTGAGCTTCCCCGTTGCGCAGAAGCTTTTAATGAAAAGGCGTAGGCGATTGAGAAGAAGAATTGCGATTATGCGAACGTCTTGCATACTGACATAACAAAAGGTTATGTAAAGCGCTGGGCTCGCGTTTGAAATATATCTGGATGGCTAACTAAGGCAAAAGCCACAAATGCTTGAATTCCCTTTGTGGTTAAAGTATATTTCAGGAGTCATCAATATTTTGATTCACAACGTGGGCAAGAACGTAAGATTCATGTTCGCCCTCACAAGAAAAATGTTCATGAATGCAATAGAAAGTTCCTTGTGAGTATAATAATTATGTACTGTACAATGCTGTAGAACCGTGTGGAGCTTTCACGTTAGGAACTCGGTCCTGCAATACCGTCGTGCATCCAAATAGAGTCGGATCTATAAGAGGAAGGGGGATGAATAAAAAAACAAGTTGAATAAACGTTTCGATTCCGCTACAAAGAATCACGGAGATCCATTTGGAAAATGGATAAAATGAAAGTGGGGCCAGTATGAAAGGCTATAGGCTACTAATATTTTTAAGTCAAGACGGTACAGTCACCTCGGCGTGGAAAAGGAAAAGGAGGAGTGGGCTTGCAATGTAGGAGTCAATTGAAAGGGAGAAAATTGGATGCCTTTGAAAGTGTGCAAGATGAGCTGGTTGTGCAGTACTTGCTGAAAAAGAGGAGGAAACGGCTTGTTGATTGAATCGGTCGGATTTTGAAGATATTTTAGAGTTACATGGAGGTTTCTTGTATCATTTACAGGCAATTCATTCCTGGTGAGCTCAACTCTGGCAGATATGTTGATTACCACGGT
>VRMD01002274.1:0-13749 GCA_009872375.1 Sminthurides bifidus | reverse complement strand
GCCAACGATTATGTCACATACTTTTCTTCTTGTTTTGCTAATGGATAATCTTTAGTAATCGGCTGTTATCGGATTTATGACTGCCACTGTGAATGTGCTGACAAGAAGGCATACGTACAAAGTTGGAAAAATCCAGCTTCTCAGTATGTTTGTAGTACGATTCTTAAGAACTGTGTTGAGCAGAGCTGAAAGTGTGTGCAGGGCTTACGATGCAACTGCAAATGCGCGAACTGTAGGGGTGATAAATTTTCAAGGGTATAATGCCTTTATGTCAATACAATCGTCGCAGGATTTGCAGAATTGACTTGCAAATTGTAGGCAGAGGAGAAGTGCATCGCATCTTAATTTGTTGTGACAGTTTAAGATTGATTTATCTTTGCTGAAGGGAAACTTGAATTTGATAACTGTGCATGTTAGAGATGAGCTGAGGAGCAGCGAAAATATGTAATGCGGAATACTTTCCCGTGTAAAGAAAGAGAATTGTATACTTGTTCTAATCATGACTTTGAAACAGAAGCCTGAGTTATTTGCCATATTTTTTCTAGATTGCAAAGTAGTTTTACCTGCAGTGTACTTTATCTGTGTGCTAACGGCGATTCACAGATGCTTGCTTTTGATGTTTTTTTTTAGCAAAGTTGCTTATGCCGGTAGCAAACGGATGATAGGGATTAAGTCTTTAGTTTATATTGATATTATTTTACGCATTTCGTTTAATTTTAGAGCTTGATTACCGTACCGAATTTGGCTTACCGGTAGGCTCTTGTAGTTTTAAGTGCTCGAAATATGTATTTTTTATACGCAGTATGGTAAAATATTAATTTTATTACGTTCACTTAGTGCAAACGGTTTTCAACGCTGATTTCAGCAATTCGCCGATCAGATACTTTGCTTTATTTTCATCTTTAATTTTAACACGAGTGACAATTGAACGGAACGGAATACTTAATCCTGTAATTATAAACAATCTCAAATCAAATGTAAGCAATCTCTAGCTTATAGTACCAAACTAAAGTTGAAGGAGCATTTAAATGCAGTCAATTAATTTTAGGAAGGGACGTTTTGTCTTTATAGCACTAGAAAAAACTTTTTTATCTTTGGTAGAAAGCTATGAAAGTCTAACTGTAGCTTAGATTTCTCTTGTGACTTACGGAAATGGTACTAGCTGTACTTAACAAACGTGGGTATTTTTCTGTGAGGACTTACAATTTTAATTTCAATTCTGTCTCATTTTTCTCTTTGTGGACAATTTTTCCTTTAACACAATCGCCGACCTTCTTTTAACTAATTAGTAAGAAGTAATCAGTCTCCTGTAACCCCTTATGTAAGTCACTTTTAAGTGTGTTCTTTCGCATTAATTCACATGACCATATTATCTCCCTATTCTTCTCTTGACTCTTCTGCTTCCACTTTGAACCTGTCGGCCTTTCATGCATTTATTTTTAGGGCTAATCAAGCCACTTCCCCTTTTGAAAGTCTTGGCTTTCATGCTTCAATGCACTTCGTTGCTATGACAATGCGCTTGCTACTTCTACTTTAAAAGTATGCACCGAAATCTTTTGCTGTGGTAACCTTGGTAACGATGTAAGTATCGAAAGTATTAAGAGCATCAATGCTTAGTTACCACCTCGACTAATTTAAGTTAATTATCAAAATGTATGCAGTAGGTCTATATCATATAATCGTTATATACAATTTGGACAAGTTCATTGTCAATCCTTACGCTTCCTGCCCGTAACCCTAAAGTGAAATACATAGTTGTTGTGAACTTTTACAACATTATTGCGAATTACATTATTACCTTTAAATTACTGTACTGGTACTCTTATTAGACTTACGCAATACTTACGAGTCTGTTTTATGCTATAAAACGTGTTAATCGCGCATCAAAAGGAGAATAAATTTACCGCACCTTCTTCTTCAATGCAATGCAATCAAACCAGGGTTTTCATCATGCCTCAAACTTGATTTCAACCTCGTATAATGTAATTGAATTCATTGCGCTTTTGAGGAGGATTAAAGAGTCCTGCTGATAGCACGCCACATGTCATGTATCAAATTACATTGGGAATCTAATAGTTTATTAATTTCCCAAATGAAGACATGAATAGATAATACTGTGCGCTCCATGCTACAATGAGTATAATGCTAATAGCTCGGGTCTCCCAATCTGACAGATCGCTAATACTTTAGGGAAATGGATTTGAGGAGGCTCGGGCTGGAGGAGATGAGGGTGAGATATCCTGCTGATATCCGAGTGTGTTTCATCCCTGCCTTCTCTCCAGGCCCCGTGCCTTGTTTGCGGCATTTAGAAGCAACAAGGCGGAACTGGGGATGTAAACACAGATTGGAGGTTGCTTGCTTTTTCTTCCTTGCTGGAACAACGGTAGGAGGATTTGGATTGCAATCGCGTGGGGTTGAAGGGATGCATGCATGTGGATGGAGATAATGCCGAAAAGATGCGGATCACGAAGATGTGAAAGCGGAACTGCTCCTTGCTTTGTTACAGTGTCTACGTATCGGCGAGGATTGTGGAGTTTTCCTCCAAGTTGGCAGAATTTTGTGAATGCGGTTGCTTAATAGCAGGGGACTAATTAGAATTTAATATAGTTGAATGGATGCGGGGATGATGAAACCAGTTAATGAAATGTTGAAACTGTATACGCGCTCGTCAACAGGCTTTATTGAACCTAGACCCAGGGATGAAGAGCGGGGATGTTTCGCAGTGCTAGTGTGGTTTCGGCAAAAAAAATGGATTTGCTGGAGCAACAGCAACGTTTTCGGGTCTGGTGCCATTCTTTTTTGACAATGATACAACTTTGAAATTACCAACTTTACGGCGATTACAATTAGTTGTCATGGCAACGAGCTCATAAAAAGCCATTGCAAGTCCAAGTCTAAAAGGATATTGAAGCTGGCACTAAAGCCTAACTCTGGCAAAATAGCGGCCGAGAGCCCAAAGGCGGTTGCAGCAAGAGCAAGAGAGCAAGACAATACGAGCTGATACCTTTCATTTGCTCGCTTCTGGACAGAGGATTATCTCCGGCCCAATTCGTCCAATATCGAGCCGTGGAGCGAAAATTGAAAACAACATGGCTTTCGGCTGCTGAAACTACTAAAAGCTGACTTTGCCAAGCCTCCGTTTCCAGGCTCTTCTTTTGTCCATAAGCAAGTCGTCTTAAACTATACAGCTGTTCCTATAAACGTTCAAGGAACGAGCAGCTAGCATAGGAAATGTATCATGGGCATGGATCACCAATCGTTAATGCTCCCGAGCCCAGGTAACTGTGCAGATGTTCGCTCGAGGCCATCTAAAGCTTGATTTGTAGCTTGTGGCTTGTAGATTAGAGAGCGTGTAACTATGGAGACGATGGAAAGGAGCAATACGTGCTCTAAACAGATCACTTTTAGAACCATCCTGTGCGTTGAACAAAGTATGAGCATTTACCAAGATTCAATGCTGTAAGATTTGGCTGGAATCATGGCCAAGACAAAGAAAGGTGGGAATTCAATGGAACGGCAATAGGTACAGGAAACCTGATTGAATCTCCTACCATTTTGATATGATCAATGATCTTTGCTAGCTGTTTTTTACCGATTGAAACAAGTTGGAGCTCGACCATGGCTTCAGAACCAGATAGACCAGGCACAAGGATGGGCCATAGGCAGCCTCCTGTAAGAAGGCAAGGGTCGATGTGATCTCCTCCCTTCTTTATCCTGTCATCCCCTCGGGAAATAAGCCAATTTCTCTGCCATGCCAAAGTGAAATTATCAAGACAAAGATTCTCTTTGAACGCGAGCCACCAGTCTCAAGATCACGCATGGCGTTGGAGCCAACGAGCCTTGTACGAGTTTCTGGGATCCATCAGTGTTGTGGATTGTTGATGTAACCGCGTTTTTATAGCCGTGATGGCCTATAGTTGTAGCTATTGACTTAAGTACATGTTCGCAGAAGCCGGAAGGAACGCCTAAGAATGTCAGGCTACTGAGGCATCAAGCATCTGTTCTTGCTCGACGACTGACGGGACTAAAAGGACTGAGACTAGGACTGGGCTATTCTTTTTCTATAGACGTTTCCTCAGGCTATAAGACCAGATTTGTGACGGCATGAGAGATGAGCTTTCACCCAGTCTGTCCGACTCTTTCAACTCCTTGGACTTGTTGGCAGACTGATTGTTACTACACAATAAGGCAGACATTCATGGAGAGTTTCCAGGCTCCCGTCGAAAGCAATCATAGTGTGGGAAAGTTGGCTGAGTATGAGACATCATACGAGAAAAGAGGCTGCTTCATCTGACCTTAGAAATCCAAGAAATCGTCACGTCGTGTGACGTCAAAAGAACAGGATCTAGAACTTACGATAATATGTACAAATAAACCAAGAATTTAGTCAATGCAAGCCCCTAGTGGAGCACCATAAGACCAAGACCAGTTAATATCGAATCGATATTTATTCGGAGTCCTTTGTTTAGTTTAAATTACACTGACATTACATGTGTAGCTATTTTTAGCTATAGTAAAGGTTTCACAACTTTGATAACGATACCTGATATTTACAATGCATTGCAATTATTTGTACAAGTACACAATGCGAGTACAAATGACATTCGAAATTACATACTTAATGACGAAGTTCGCGTACCGACTTGGTTTGGTCGGTGGACTTTGAAGGTTAAATACATTTACTAAACAATAACGGTGAATCGAATTTTATCTCCTAGCGTCTTTCAAGCATTCCATTACACATACAGTAAGGATATCTGATTAAATGCCTTATGTACATACAGTACTACATGTTAATATTTACATTCATACCTGAAATTCTAAACCGTAACTACCGACGCGTTTGCTTGTAGTGTTCTAATCACATAAGTTTATGGTAAATTACACAGCTTAATAGTCATTACATTCTTTTCGACTGATAGTACACTCAACTCAATCCTATAGTATGCAAAAAACGTCCTTAATACCAGCCCTAATCACTGTTAACCCTTACGTTACCGACGCCATAATGTCTGACCTTTATAACTGTCCTGTTGATTTAAGTTTGACTCAAGATTTACGTCATTACGGTAAAGTCTGACCTTTAATGCAAACAGGGTAAAACATGTACAAACTCTTCGCAAATCCACTTCCAGCATATTAGATTTACGACAGAATCCTAAAATATTTCAACTCAAATGACGACAAAATGGCAGGGTAAACCGTCAAAGAAAACAGTGACTCCAAAGGTATTTTCACGTGACCTATGAGGCATTAAATGGAATTGATGACACCATAAAAACACCTGTCAAGCAACAGGGTTTACTTTACGGAAGGGTGAGTGCAAATCAGCAAATCCCCTCAGCTCAGGCCATAAGCCGATGCAGAATGCACCACTTAATCATATTATTATTGAGACTGCAACTGAATTTTGGACAGGTGTGCAAAAAATTTGCATAGGCTTAAGTGACTAAGTCTATGTGTAAGCAGATTGGGGCAACACTTGTTGGCATAATCCCTTGGAATCTGCTCAAGGAGCTTTTACCTACTTACTACTGTATTGTGTTTCTCCCGCAGGAAAAATTAAGCACAATCGTGTGTACTTTTATGTTTTTTTGCCAAAGTAGGGCCAGCCCGGTAGGGCCAGGTTCTGTAGATGGCCCTGGCCATGGAGGGCCACGAAAAACCAGGGCCAGAGAAGTTCCGGGCCAGGGCCAGATTTTTCGGCCCTAAGTCAATCACTAGTGTGTACGTGCCTTATTTTCCATACTGTCGACTTCTGGTGGTACGGCACAAGGCATTGCTCTGCGTTACGCAATTTACGCATGATAGCAGCAAATAGTGCAGTGCAATGGGAGAAAAACAAGTCTTACCCTTCCCAAATGCAATTAGCTACTTAAGGAGTTTTAACGGATCAAAGGAGCAAAAGCAAATTAAATAGAGTTCATGTCAATAGTTTTTGTAGGATTGATGCTCATGTTTTGATTTCAACCTGCCATGGTTTCCCGTGAATTCAGCAAACGTTACCTGTTGCAAGTTTCGGGACAAAATCTCTAAACTCCTGCGTTATCTCAACGTACCCCTGTTCTTTATCGCTTGCCAAAGCAACGGAGGTGGAAAGGTAGAATTTACAGAAGATAATTCATTTGAACACATAAACCAGCCATGTTAAAGCTGGTCACTTAGAAAAAACAGTCTAATAATTGGAACATTAAGCGTCATTGCCACAGGTAACCCGAATAGAAGAGCAAAGCCGTTTGCCGTACCCACGATTTAAACTTGTTGAGAGAGAGGGATAGAAAAGAGGGAGGATTTGTCACATTTTTCTGTTGTAAATCCTTACAGTTTGGGAAGAAATTACGGTGACTCAAAGATGAGAGTTTGCAGGTACATAAAAGATAAATCTTGCGATTCAACAATGCGTAATTGTTGTCACGAAAAAGGAGAATGTTAGTTGAGAAAAACACATTAATTTTAAAAGAGAACGTCACCGTGTCAAAATGAGGGCCTAATTCAGCTGATTTATTTGTCGGGATGAATGTCATGATGATAATTTGCAGCAATACTTATCGCAATTGTTGAATATACCTGGCTTTAGACAGTGTTCCTTTTAATGTGGTTAAGCACACTAGACTGCCATAATGGCGTGGTTTGACTACTTACTTTTAAATATGTTGGGAATGACGGAAAATATGTTTTCTTCGAGTTGGAATTCAGTACTGTCAACATCCTTGTTTTCCTCTGATTGCTGTTACCTGTTCTGACCGGATTTTAAAGTTGAGGTTTTGCTTCTACTGTCTCTTTTGCTGTTGAGACTCGAAGCTGATTGAAAATGTCTTGTCGTCGATACTCATACCTCTAAACCGCAGATTCAATTCCGCAGAAGTAATGGCAAAATCAACGAATAGAGGGAAGCAAAGGGAACTAATGGCTCTTGCTTCGTAGTTTTTCTTGGCATAAAAAACGTTAATGTATAATGTTCCTAATCCTGTAATTAATTGTTCCCAAGTTGTCATGCGGAATGACAGTCATTTTTAAGAACAAATTTTCATGATTGTGATTCAACTTTGACCAATGACCAGGAACAAGTCGCGTTGGCACTTTTACGCATCTTGCCTACGTTAACAGAAGACTGTGAAAGGTAAAAGAGTAAAATTCGCCAAGTAAAACTGAAGTGGGAATGGGAATATTTTAGGGTTGGACCTCTTCATGACTGTAATCTTTTCTATTTTCCGGGAACGAACATTTGTATGATGACAGCATCAATTTTATCGTTTCATAGAAATCGTTGCAGAACCTCTTCAAGAAAAAACACCTTCCAATCCTAATGTCAACAACGAATTTGCCAAACCTGAACTAAGACTTTAAAATTTCGCAACCTATCGCAATACAAGTAATTGCAGATGCTTCGCAAACACCCGTTACAGAATCAAAATTCCTAGGAACCAAGAACTTTGCGCCTTTTATCTTTCGAAATCAGCGAAATCTTAAAATTACAGGTAAGTCATTCAACACTTGCGTTATAAACTACAGAAAGGTGGATAAAACTAACGTTGATGCAAGGTTTCTCGCATGATCAAGGATTAGATTATCTGAAAGCTGTGATACTTCCACGGTTTTTCCGGATGATGAGGTAAATAATCGAGAGATTCCGGAAACGATGATGCGGGTAATAACGGAGCATGATGAGAATTCTGGCCCATGCCTGCTGCACTTTGCTGAGGAGATTGCAAGCTGGGAAGAGGATGGAGGGGAGATGCGGAGGGAAAGAGCGCGAGGGGAGTGGATCGATTCCCTGTTGGTAGCAAGATGCTATTCACGGCTCCTCCTCCACCTCCTCCTGATCCTACCCCTGCCGAGGACGAGGTGGAAGATGAGGACAAGGACGCCGTAGAGGAAGAAGCTCCTGCTCCTGAAGATGAACAAATCCCAATCATCATCGATCCCAAACAACTATTCAAACCTGAAGATGATACTGGCGGAGCTAAAGCCAGTAGCCCGCCGCCAGCAGTCGAACACACAGATGCGGGGGATGCGGATTCAGGAGACGGAGATACGGAAGAGCGAGAGCTGAGCATTCCTTGAGTCAAGACTCTGGGACACATTGCAGACGCTGATGAAGATGATTGCAAGTGAACCTGATCAAGAGAATTTTTCCCACAGTCGCAAATAAAGTTGCGTATTTTCCTTGTGTAAAGTCTGATCTGTTGATGATTCTATAACCTAGTGATTCTTCAAGTTCTACTTTCACATAGAAAACAAGCGCCATAGTCTTGATAACGCTGTAGGGGACTGGAGGTAAAGTATTGGCAATGAGTGATCAACGCCCTAATGAAGCTTGACCAACCTAATTGAGGACTATCGCTATTCTGTACACCTAATTACGATCCTTAGAAACGACGTTACTAAACTAGGGAACACTGTAAAGGACTGCATCACTAACAGCTTTAGCCGCCAAAATATAACGGTAAAATGTATGGGCTAGCTAATACGAAGTCACAAGTCACAGAAAGGAATGATTCTACTTACACTATGTAACATTACAGTAAAGTACGCAGTTTCAATCGTGTAACAGTATGTACAAATCGGGTAGCGATTCATGGCACACTTAAGTTTCACACGATGCCGGTAACGCCATTCAGGATTCAGGGTTTCTCAAAGATGGCGAATTTGTAATTTACGGTTAGGGACTCTCGAGGTCGACTCGATAAGGGTACTAGATACAGGAGCGAGAGTAGGTTTTGTCTGATAAATAACATGTTAAGTGGTTACAATAATAGCCTCTCTACTCGGTTCACCAAGCAAAATGATTTACCGGCCCATTGAGTTGAGAAGATGATAGGTAATCCATATTAGTGTAATAGGATGAAGGACCGTAGTTTTGACTGTAGCAGGAGGATGTGCTCTGGTGACCCATGCTAGTGCCGTGGCCACTCATGCTCATCGGCATGCCGCTTCCGCTCATGTAGTTTGAACGGTCCAAGCAGTTGGATGACATCAGCGAGCCTGAAAAATTTCAAGGAAAACTTCCATCAGCAAATTCAGGTCCCTCGCCACCCAAATCCTTGAGCCACTTATGTCTTCAGTTTCAAACTTCCATTTTAGCAACATCAAGTTCTTAACTATACGCTGCAAAGATTTTAGGTCCTAATCCGAATAAGCATAGCGTCCGTCTCCATGGCAACTTACTTTGAGATGTCATGAGATCGCTCATAGGACTTAAGGAAGTAGTTGACCACAGCCCGTACCCGGACCCCGCCCCAGACCCGTTACTGGAACCATGGTGATGATGCAAATGCGAGCCAATCGACGGCGACGAGGAATTCATCCCCAGGGTATGATGTGATCCCCCGGCCGAACTACCAGAATGAACCGGAAGAGGACCCCGTACCGGTCAAAGGCGGCAGTTTGTAAGGAGAGTCTCGGTGATTGTTGTTACCATTCCCGGAGTGGTTACTGGTCATTATGGAGGTCGGTGGCGATTGGGAAGAGTCCGGGCTATGGCCCAAGTTGTTATTGCTACCAGTGTGGATCCCGCCACTGGAGTTGGCATTCCCACCGTGGCCGGCCCCAGAACCAGGGATGGTGCCACCACTACCTCCGTTGGCACCAGTTCCAGTATTGCCTGACCCCGAGTTTGTATGTGATGGGAGCCGGAGACTTGAGCTTCTTCGGCTTCGTTGACGACTTGTCCGTGTGGTTTTGTTGCTTCTGTTGTTGTCGACATTTGGCCCGGCGGTTTTTGAACCACACCTGGAATTAACAATGGCATCCAAGCATGAAAACGCTGCTGTGCTTCCCCAACTCTCGGTTTATGCATTCATTCACATCGTCGTTGCAAGTTTCCATGGCAACCAAAGAAGCTAAAGCATCTCATTGCCATGACGCAGTTTCTCCAAGCCTTCATTGACACCAAACCGACATAAACTCCATCCACAATGAAACCAATGTCCAGTAGCACAAACAGCAAAACATGGTCCACAAACTCCATATTTTAACTTCCTAATCCGATGATTGAGTCCAGGTTTGTTAAAGGAGGTCATTTCATGACGCTAATCTTCCAGTTCCAGCATGATCTGTGCCTTAATTCTCATTCAAGGATCACGTTTTTCCCATCAAACTTCAGTTTACTTGTAGTATAGTTTTACTAGCACGGCACGTCTCTGTCGTCTCATTGACCCGCCTGTTCTATGTAGTCCCACAGTCTTACACCTTTGCATCTTTCACCTCACAAGGTCCTGCATCCTCCTCACTTTGTTCACAAACCAGTGCTAATGCAATGACCAAAAGCGAACGTTAACTAAAAGTGTGAAACTACAATGATCCGAAAGAGGATTAGCGGCGAATTGTCTACGTTCACGTTTACAACGCTATTACTTAAATAAGTCTTGTATTCATTCACTCCATTCCTCCTGCCTGTCTTCCCTCCGCCTTTATAGTATCAGTTTCTCCGAAACGTTTTCCTCAATGGGCAACTAACGTCCAAAGGCACCGTCAATGAATCAATGAATCGAGTCGCAGGAAAATTCCGTACAAAAATTACGTGAACTATGACCTCCCAGACTGCCAACTGTAGGAATATTACAACTTTCACAGTTCATCCTTCCTCCTGTACCTATTTACCTGAGACATCATGGCAAATCTCCAAGTCTGTCTCTCGGCTCTCTCTCTCACACTACAACCTTGAGAGTTAAAAGATAATCCGGATTTTGGTTTACTCATTCACTCACTCTCAGTCATCCTGGATCGGGTTTAAAGTAGTGTGTAGTACAATGAAGCTTATGGGACGGCGCGTAAGGTGAATTGTTGACATCCGTTTCACCGGAGAGCTATTTGTAAACCATCTTCAAAGCCGGAAGGCAGAGCGTACGTGATTTTTTCCTAATCTAAAGTATCTGAAATGACATTTTAACAGCGTGCAACAAACACTCCAACTTGTTATTTTTTCCAGACAAATTGTCTCAGCACAATCATAATCCTGTCCACCTTTCCCTGACCATGATCAAGCTTAGCGCACGTTCAATATTTGAATGATGATGACGAGACCGAAAGCCGAAACCTTTCTCACATTACATCAAATAAAGTTTCTCCAGTACGAGAACCATCTTCAATAACACGGAGAACAGGCATTGACAAAATCTTCCCGAGAATACATGCACCGACGATGAGTCCTCTTCAAAAACTCACAATTGCATTCCGTTCATACCTGACGGAGAACCAATGGCAGAAGTCATCCCAGCATTGCACTCCATTCAAAAAGCTAAGCTAAGTCAAGGCAAAACGTCAATGTAGGCTAGATTAGAGGACTGAGCAGGGCTAAACCCTGGTGAATGATGTGGCAAACAATCTTGGAGATAAAGTACTTTTAAACCCGTGTAATCTCTCGCCGCTTCTTCTAATGATCCCGGATCATCCCGGATGCCAGCTTCTCAGCACTCAATTGCTTAAAGACAATCTAATGAATATCCGCTTATGCTATTGACTTGCCACTTACTTACAGCTAGCTTACTTAGCAAGCTTGCCGACCATTAGAAGAGGAAAGACCTCAAAGGAGATTCAATGTAGGAAAGGAGATGATGGGCTAGTGCAGTGCAAACACAAGCTAAAAGTAAACCACTAATACCCGGATCAAATCTAATAATCTTGGCGAAAAGAACAGCGCTAACTAACTCCATGATGACAAAGCTTAGTGGCGGGCAGATGTGCACGTGCATCTGATTATGGTGTGAGTGCTTAACTTTCGGCTACTTTAGTGCCACTAGCCTATGTGTTTAATATCCCTTGTAATGAACTCACCTGTAATCCGATCCGAATTATTTACCTGTTGCACACTCTGTCATCAAACCTATCAGATTTTCAGCTGGGGTGTCTAGTATTAAAACGCGTTGTTGAGGTCATGTTTGCCTATGTGTTTTCAAGCTAGAGGGGTAGTTTTTTTTACGGAATTCACCTTACTACCATAGAATTTTTATATTGATGGGAGGCACAGGAAAGGAATTCAGGAATTCATATTCGACCAGTCATGCTTGAGTTAAAAATGTCATGGCATTTTTTCGCTCAGGGCGAACTTGAACACCTGTGAGAAGTACTTGGTGGTTCGCATCACGTAGACAAAATTTCGGCTGTCACACGAAAAAGTGACAGAATTAGAATGTTGTCGTTTGTATAAGGAAAAGCTGGATTGTTTTTTAAAGAAGAATGTCAACTGAAATGAATTCAATTCTATAATTGGAATCATCACAGCCTACTGGCTTTCTTTTAAAGGAGCGGAACATGGCAGACATTCTGTCGCCCTAGAATTTAGACAAAGGGTACTATGGCTTGCTACAAAGTTGGTTTTGACTGTACCGGTGCTGATAGAATTTTGGATGGGTGGTATGAATAACAATTCGAGTGTTTAGAATCATGGCTGCAAAGTTTCTTCAAAACCATCAGGTTCACACACTAGACACTAGGAATATCAAAGTTTTGAGACTGAAAGTCTAGGAGTTTTGATGAACGGTGGTGAAAAAAGCCTGGACTTGAAAATACAATCGTGGACTTAAGCCTTTTTAAGCCGTTACAAAAATAGCTTGTATAAAAGCAAGGACCATACGAGCGTTCATTTCACACTCAGGTTGTATGCATAGTTTCTCAATTGTCCACCTTCTGTCATGGCCCATTTACCATTGACATAGGACGTGATTCAAGCCATTAAAATTCAGAATGCCAAGTGTATTAAGGTCTACAAGCTAAAGTCCAAGCGAAGTTCAACGGAATCCTGGCCATCTACTGTTCCAAGTACACGTCTTCTATTTCTAGCTACTGGCGATAGTATCCATGTGAAAATTCGAACTGTCGCACCTATGCCACAGATAACTACAATTAAAAGCAGGGCTGCACACCTGCATCTCATCTTCTCTGTTTGTTGTCCAAGCCTTAGACATAAGCACTTCAAATCGGCATTCCTTGCTTTCTGGCTACTGGCTACAAACTGTCTGGCCGGTTTCTTAATCCGTAACTGTAATTACGTGCTCCTCCTTCAGTTATTCATGATTGTCACACTGTCATCAGCATGAAATCATCAGACTAGAATGTTCGACCATCAATAAAGGCCAAAGGCCACCTGTGTTCCTGATAACCGATCATAGAATCCAGAACCACCATGGCATGCCTTGCTGAACTGTGCCGTTAAGCCCAGTGTCATGGATTCAGATCCCATGGCATCCATCCATTTCAAGGTAAAGTTTGAATTCCGTATGGGCTTTGCAATCGTGAAATGGAGACAGGCTGTCTGGTGAATCTAATGGTGTCGATGAAGCACAATAAAGTTGATTTGTTCCCAGCAACGGAACACGGGTCACCCTATGTTCGGTAGCCTCATGGACTCAAAGAATGTAACGTTGATTTCAAGACAGAAAGTCTTGCTCGTCTTCTGCATTGTACACATCATGTGTAACGGTTTCAGGAGACTAACTGTCTACCACAGTGTCTCACTTGGAATTCTCCAGGTGCTGGTCCGCTCTCCTGGATACAAACCAAAGACGAAGTGCATCCTTTCATTTCTTTCAAACTAACGATTTAATAACTCCGTCACATTTCCTCAATCCAGAAACAGAAGCACGGGCATTGCCACAACCCTGCCTACGGCTCAATTCCCAGCTCACCGACCTAAAACAGCAGTCACCCCAGTAAGTTTGCTCAATCTCAGTTGCAAAGTAGCAAATTTCCTCACCCCATGTTTACTTTGACCCGCCTCCGGAAACAAAAACTGACGCCTTATGCTTCGTT
>VRMD01002273.1:0-13765 GCA_009872375.1 Sminthurides bifidus | reverse complement strand
GATTGTTTATCTTGTAGTAGTAGTCACTAGAATGGAAGTACTGCATGTAGTGCAATGCTTCCTGGGTTAGCATGAAGAACGTTTCCTTTGTGAAAATGTCTTGAGCCTTGGAGAGATGAGGGGGAAATCAGCCACTTTAAACGTTACCAGGGCTTAGGAGAGGAGAGAGGCTGAGTAAATCCGGTTTTGTCTAATCCGTTGATTATAACTGTCAACGATAAAACCTCCTTGCCTTGGTTTGAATCATGGATGAGACAGAGCTAGACGAAGATTCTTGGCCGTGGTTTGTAGCATTCGAGTCTCACTAGGGGCTGTGCTAGACTTGCTTCAGTGCTTTTAGTTCTGGACTTTGTTCAATGCAAACGTTATGGAATCAAGTCACCGTTACCATAAAGCACGAGAACTGAAGTTCAGGGCGGAAACGTGAGACGGGCTAATCGAACTTGAGAGCAGAAATCTGAATACAAACAGACAAAGTATAGTTCCCCTAATCCTGTTAATGAAGTTAGCAAAAGATAATATTCACAATCGTACAAGGAGCACACCAAGTAGGCTTAATTTTAAGACTTAGCAGAGGATAATGACGGTAAAAAAATCCCTCGTTTGTTCTCCACATGCTCATCAGACAAATGAATCCTCCAAATGAGGAAACGAGGGATTAACAGAACGGAAAGCTCAATCATCTTCCATTCTGTGAACAGTGCCAGCATCAGGCAGCAACGCAATAGACTTTCAGACGGCCAGAGACGTAGTAAATGAAGGAACAGCTTGATTTGAGCTTTCATTTTTTAAAAGTTCGATTGCAAAAGTCCATGAAGATGAAATCAGGTGACTCACAGATTGGACGAGAATCTTCCTTCGTCATGTCATATCCCTTATTTTGGGCAACCTTTGGGTGAGCAGTATGAAATCTTGATCGGATACGGGTAATGCAGGGACAAATGCAATGGGCAATATGAAATCTTGATCCGAACGTGCAATGTAGAATCACAAGGCAAGGGCACGAAGTGCTATGGACGACCTGATTTTCGCGACCGTGCCATGTACTTACCAAATCCGTAGATTCTGCACCGATCATCTCAAGTGACTGTCGTCACATGGACAATTTTAGCAGCTTCTACCTACCAATCCGGTTAGTACTCTTCGTATACGGAATGCAAATATGCAGTACAAAATACACTGGTCGTTATGAATGCAAGTGTGCATTGATTCACCCCCCTCCCTCGAAAGAGATAAGTGGTGAGCCACCGATGACGGCGATGATGTTCTTTAGTCTCGAAGCCAGCTCAAGGGTCATAAAAGCATATTGCATCATGCAGACGAATCAACTCCAATGCTACTATACAAGCAGAAGAGCATGGTTGGCATTAATTCAGCTCTGGGGAAGGATGCAGAATGCGGTGGGGATCGTCCTTCAGGGAGATGGCAGATAATTAGCAGAGCTGCACTTGTTATACCACGGTCGATTCAACTGCTTAGCTTCATGATTCCAGTTCCAGCTCCCTTCTAAAACGAGGGTTATCATCATTACTTGACTTCAACACAATTAACATGCAGTTACCATGGTGACGATTTAAGATTGCAGTGGTGCATTCATTGGTTAAGGTTGTCATCATCTGTTTGAATCTCAAAGAAGAATAGCATTTCGCAGTTACGTTCACAAAATTGCAAATCCAAGCCGAGAAGAAGAAGAAAGCTAGTGAGCTAGAAAAGAAAGTGACGGAAAAACTTTCACCGAATTGAGCTCCTGCAGTCCTACTTGAAGATTTGAAGAAGCAATGCAGCTAAGTGCATCACAGTGCATTTTGGAATCTGTGATCCTGGGATTGGGGCTTGTCAGCCCTCCTCTTTGATGATGCAGATGCAAGGGAGAAATGACACCTCTGCGGGTATTTTATGACTGCTGAATCTTTAAACACGCTCGTGTTCCAACTCATCCCTGCTCGACTCAAAACTAGGTGACTGCAATCCTTGTTCACACAATAGTAGACGACTCGACACCAACTAGACACGTAACGCAATTGTTCCTGACGACTTTCTCCTTGCTGCAACCTTGAAACGGTACATTTGCAGCTCAAATCTGGATTCAGGATTAAAGTTAATGATCAAGCACATTACGGACAACAAAGGGGAGGTGTTGTATAAGGAGATGGAAGCCTTGGTTTTGGCCATAGCTACATTTCACAGCCGAAGCTTAGCTGTAGCCACCAGACTCCCCGTCCCAGGATAAAAGTTTCGCTCAACCTCAACAAAGAAAAGATGATGAAGATATGCGGAGTGGAGTATACGAGAGGAATTTATACACTCTGTGACAAGTGTAGCGTGAGCGGGAAAGATTTGACTTTGTTCAATTCCAGTAAGCCTTGAGTTCATTCCATTGCATCCTTTGGTGACAGTGCTGAGCATTTCATTAGGGGAAGAGGAGAGGAGGATAAAGGACTGGTGTAATGGATAATGTGGTATTTTGGTGTGAAAAAGAAACTTTATCCGACCTGCTCATATGTGCTAGATGAGGGAGGATTGCAAAAGAAAAAGAGACGCAAAGCCGGGATATGATTGCCGTGTAAAATGTGGCAAGGAGTTGAGCTTATAGGGGTTTCATGCTGAATGCTTGCCTGTTGTACAAGGGAAATTTCCACCGGTTCAGACCGGCGGGTGGGGATCAGATTTGCCGGGGGAGGGGAAACACACAAACAGGCTGGTGGATGGAATGCAGAGACGTTGTCGTGCCCGACTGAGTGAGTGGCTGTGAGAGTGTGGAGAATAACGGAGGATTTAAGGTCGGATAAAGGAATTATAATAACATAACTGAGAGAAGATAAAAGCAGGGAGAACCAAATAGATGGAAATGGTCCAAATCTTAAGGTGGAAAGTCTCCAAGAAAAGTGTATCGCACATAGATCTTTTTATTCTTTTTATGAAAGATGAAAAAGGATAGCAAGAGAAAGAGAGCGGGAGAGAGACTGGGAAAGAAAAAGTCGAGAGAAGATGAAGCTTCTACTGATGATGACACGGAGTGAGCAATAGGTTTGCTCCTGCATCTCCGTCTGCTACTCCTACTCATTCTCCGAGTGTTAACAAAGGTGAAAGCTGCGGATTCAAATCGTATCTGCTTTCACTCATATCCCATTATGCAAGAGCGGATGTGACACGCGGACCCTAAACAAGATCGACCTTTCCCCGCCACATTTACCGGAGCTTTCTTAAAAGCTAACCGGATAAGCAACGCCGTGTCCTTTCACTCCCTTGTAGAATGGCGGGAGAAAGTCAGAGGGGATCCGTAATGATGCAACCTATGAGACTATGGGATGAAAAGAAGGAAATCTCCGTCCCAAGTGAATTTATTTACGATCCCGTGGCCCTGATTCCATTGAGGTGAAATTCCCAATGATATGAACCAGCTCTTAAATCAGAACAGGGCGCTAAAAGGCTTCTGAATCAATCCATGGATCATGTCACAAATATGGAATGGAATTAAGCTGTCCAACCTGATTTAGAAATGTGTAAACGGGATTTTCATACCGTTTTCAAAAACAATGTAACATGGTAGCCAAGGATTTTAATGCCCGATTTTCAAAATAATGTAACATGCGAGCCAAGGATTTTCATACCCGATTTCAAACACAAGCAAGTCTAGCTCACTGCAGTCCTTGTAGGTCTCAGTCACTTACCTGGTGCCCACATAACAACGTTACGTTACAAGAACGTAACCAACCTGGCAATAGCCAGAAAAAGTTGCAAATTCAAGAAAATTCTCCATTTTGACGCTTCTTAGCTAAAAAGTCCAGACAATCAGAGGAAAAAATTTCCACGTGCAAAAACGCATGCCACCGTCTCGTACCAATTTTCGCACATAATTGCAACTCCCACACGTGCCCACTCCCCTCTCTGATTACAAGCCTCGGCCGGAGAAGACACCGCAAATGGAATCTGTGAAGGTCACTCATGATTTAATTTGATGAGATGAGGGAATGGGGGATTTACCACGAGGGATAATAAGGAGTGGAGAACCAGGGTTCTAAATCCTTATAAATCCTGAAGAATTTAGGAATGTGAGAAAAAATTGGGAGTAATCCTCATCTAGCTCCTCGTCTCTCCTTCTGTGACTCTGGCATGGAATCTATTTAGTTTTCTGGCAACTAATCTTAACCTTGGTCGTTCCTCATGCAGCATTACTGCTCCGGGAAGGAAAGAAGGACAAGGGGATTAGAGTCCTGTGTATCCTAGGTTTAGTAATGCGGTTGTTGTTTGTTCATCGGCGAAGGGAGTTGAAAAAGTTTTTTTTTCACAAGGAAATTGGCGAACCAACTCGCTGGAGAAACAATGAATCAGTAAAGATTTTCAGGACCGAAGGAAAAGTGCCCTGAATCGTATGTATTCTCAGGGATTTAAGCTTTTAGCAGAGGTCGGAAAGAAGGTAACCCAAACCCACAACCCGGCAAAGAGCCCTGCATACCCGTTTTGCCATGCAAGTAGATGGACGGAGTACTGCGAGTTCGGAGAAAGGAGTTGTGCGTCTGGCACTTGTGCCGGTGTTGCACCGTGTATTTATCCTAGCCTGGACGTAATCTTTATGAGAGAGTTTTCCCAAGATTGGAGAGTCGGAGAGAAGAGTGAGCGAAGGTTTTAGGATTTCTGGGCTCTCACTAAGCCGGGATTTAGATTCATCAATCACGGGAGATAATCTTCTTATTTCTTATAGTTTCTCTCCGTGGGCCGTCTTCCGTCGTGGTTTACGTAAGTCTCTCTCTCTCCATGTAATGCCGGCTGTGGAGAGAATGAGTTGCTGGTGCTAAGGGGAAGACTGCTGAGACTTGCTACGTGTCTGATTTTCTCTTCCGAGACAAGAGAATCAGCAGACAAGTTAGTCGTACCGGGGAGGGTTGAGAGGATCAAAAGGCTGCTGCCAAGCCGGCAAATGAAGTACATACATGCACTCTGGTAGGAATAAGGACAGAGTTTCAGGGAAATACTACACATCTACACCTTGAGTGTATAATCCCAATTTCGCTTCCTTATAATAGGATGTGTGGGTGAATAAAAGGAAATCTAAATCGGACTACGAGAGCTCGGCTTAAGGAAGCAACAACTTCACGTTAGGCTTGAGAGGGATCAAGTGCAGCTATTGACTGACTATATACCAACCTTAGGAGATGTTATAGATTTCGGAGAGAGATGGGCCCGGAGGGGCGGTGGACCCCGTGAGGGGGGTCTCACATCCCTGCTCAAGTTAACTCTCGGGGACTTGTGTCAGGTAATAGGCAAAAGACCTTGCATATGTGGGAGTTGCACACATGGAAGTGGGAAGTGGGAATGGAGGGTAAGGTTGCCGGCATGTGATTCACTCTGAGGCAAGTCTTGAGAGTTTCAGCGTCTTAGCTCGTCAGCCTTCTTCCTAGGCTTGTGTAGTATGGAAGAGTAAAAGTCTGTTATATTTTAGCCGAGTGGGGATTTAGTCCAGGATAAAGTTTTGCAAAGACGGAAGGAAGGTAATCTTTGGGAAAAGTAAAGCCTGATCCAGGAAACGTTCGAGAATTCGACGAGCAGTTTGACTGGCTGGAGACGGAGACTCGGTGGGTCTGAAAAGTGCCGGATGGTGATCTCATCCATCCTTCAATCCCTTCGCGAGACTCAAGATGGTATAACTCTAAAGAGTTGTTACTCTAATCCCTTTTCGTCAACTTAATCCGTAAAACTATAATCTACTTGCGCCCGCCCGCTCTGGCTTTGCCTGTCTCCTCTTTTCTCCGTGGTTGCTCATGAGAGTTTCTCCTGTCTCTTCCCAGGATTGAATGGAAGAGCTTCTTCTCTGACTGAGAGAGATCCGGAATTCTCGTCGGATGCCAGACTAGGATCTGCCTATAGTTCATGTCACGAAGGATGTAGCTGTACATATAGATACGGTGGAGGGATTTAACTCACGTTATTCCTTGAGAAAAGAATAAGGCGAGAAAAGTTTGCCGGTCAGATAGATTTTTCCACGGATTTATCAGCGGAGGAAATGTTCCCGTAATCTCCCGCCTCAGATTTAAGATCAGCTTCTCCAAGACTTCTCCGTCGTGCCAGTGCTTAGGGCATTCTATGGCATGCCTCGGACGACTTTTCCGTCTTTACCAGTGCATAACATCGTGTGACATGCCTTGGAGGAGGGCTTTCCTGTCCACGTCATAGCACTGCCTTCCTTCTACGGTAACCTTAGGTCGGAAATATCCAATGTCAATGTCTGAGGAATGTCTCGCTGCAGTGGCTAAACCAGACCGTTCCCATGGTCCATGGTCCTGGCTTTGGTCTCAGGGACCAAATCCCTGTAAAGGCGGCGATAAGGCATGCTGCACCCAGGGGGCGCTGCAGTACCCTGCACTTCGGTCTCAGGCCTTGGAACTGGTGCATAGCAACGGGGATGACATGCACTTTTTGCACTAGGGTGGTGACAATTCCTACCGACGTGGCACCAATTAAAGCCGCATTTCGCACCCAGTTCAACAAGAGAATGTATGCGTTCATGGCTCAATTTCATTGAGGCGATCAAGTCAAGGTGGAGTGGCTCAG
This sequence comes from Sminthurides bifidus, assembly GCA_009872375.1. Classification (NCBI taxonomy): domain Eukaryota; kingdom Metazoa; phylum Arthropoda; class Collembola; order Symphypleona; family Sminthurididae; genus Sminthurides; species Sminthurides bifidus. The sequence goes on along the minus strand of VRMD01002273.1, from coordinate 7,216 downwards.
AAGTGATGACGTTTGAAATCATCTGTGGCAAGATTGCGAAGGAAGAAGCAAGACTTTTATCTTTGTCGATTCCCTCGAATCTTTTTCGCGTCCCGTACGTCCCATCCCTCATCACCATTCATTCCAGCTGCTTGTTTGAAATCATCTGGCAAGATTGCGAAGGAAGAAGCAAGACTTTTATCTTTGTCGATTCCCTCGAATCTTTTTCGCGTCCCGTACGTCCCATCCCTCATCACCATTCATTCCAGCTGCTGTTGCACAAAGCCACTTGAAAAGAAAATCCCGAGACTTTAGCCCATACCAGATCGGCTTAAGACGACTGGGAAATACGATTAACCCTTTCGTGATGTATCAAGAATCCGAGCATTATTATGATGATTATTATTATCTCTCCTATTTTTATTATATAAATGGAGGACTCATCTCCTTCCCTTTCTACCACTCACGGGGATCAAGCTCATTCTTTAGTGAATGACACATCGCTCTCGAGAAAAAAGTTGTGAGCGAAGGTGCCTTCTCATACTGCTACGGTGGATCAGCATCAGCTGTAATGGGCTGAGGGGCCTCGACTTGAGCTTATGATGTACACCCAGTCAGTACACATGCACGGAATGGAAGGGAAGGTTCCAATGCTATTTGAGCCAGCATATGCTGAAAAGTTAAACTTTGTCAACAGCTAACAAGCTCTACGGCTTAGCGCAGTCAGTCAATTCCTTCCTCCATTCCTGAATTAGTGGCACGCAAAGACGTAAGCTAAGCTGAAGGAAGGAAGATAAGTCGTGAGAGATTGTCTGGCTTAATAGAATATGTGCTTAGTTAAAATTCTTCTAATCCTTGTCAGGAAGAAAGTCATGCGGAGCGACACACTCTCAAGATGTGTCGGGGGAGTAGCGTCAGTGGGTGGGGGCGTGCCTATCAAAAGTATGTTTCAGAAACTGTTATACTTTCAGGAGGAAAAGTCTGATTGCAATTAAGTTCGGCAAGTTTCAAAAACCTGTCTTAATGCTGCTTTGGGCTCGATCGAAGTTTGGTGTAACCACGGTGAGGAGTTGGTTCAGGTGAATTTGAAGCCAGGTTCTAAAGGATGGAATAGCCTGGATTTTCACGGCTATGGCCCAGGTACATATGCCAAGACGTGAGAAAGCCTTGCTTTGACTCAAGTGGAAGTGCACAAAAATTTACTGTGTCAATCAGATGCTCGGCTTGAACCTCAGGGTCTTCTGTCTTAAGAGACGAAGGAAGCTCAAGCTTAAGAAACCGAAAAAGTTTTATCTGTTTCATCGGATTGACGTTAACTCACAACAGCTCTCTGCTCAGCTCAGCTTTGCTCGCCTTCGTTTTCTATGGACTTAGCCACGGATTGCTGGGATTTAATAAGGTGATTTTTCAGCTACTTGAGAGGTTTCAAAGACTTCTTTTCGTAGCCACGACTCATTAGCCCTGCAACTGACTCTCACTCACTCAGGGCATAAAGAATACGGGGCTGGGAACTTACAAGTAATGTTATTCCTCCTGGCTTTCACTCAGCTCAACTCAGCCTAATACTTGAGCTTAGCTTCCGAAGAATAGTGTGGAGATAGAATGCACTGTGAATGCATGAGTACCCACCACTGACTACAATTTAGTTTCCTTCACTGGTTCACTTGACACGCGGCTTATGGCCAAAGTAGAGCAGTCATAAGTCAGCAGGAGCAAAAGTCAGGTGCTAATGAAGCCGAAGCCCGGATAAGGCGAATAAGTGGGTGAGATTGAACCGATTCGCTAGAAAAGTAATTGGCAGAAGCGGATTTATGCAATTTCCTATAACCTCCATTCCCAGTAATCCCAATAAGGACTTTATGAAGCGACGCTTGGCAAAGCTACTTGCATGAGCAGGAAGGATGAATGGATGACGGTGTACTGAGACGGTGTTCTATTCATCTGTTAGTGTGCAATGTTTCAGTGATGTCGCTCAAGCCAATCTACGAAGTGAAAGTAAACTTTGATTTTTAAAAGTGCCTCAACTGACCATGGATTTAAACACAACGTGGAAAAACACAGCATTATTACAATTAATAAAACGCAAAACGATATATGCAAGTGACGAAGCCACCTTCAGAAGTAGTGGAAGCGTTCAACGCTTGTGCTTCATTTTATCCACGAAATGTTACACTTTTTAGTAATCTGTGATAGTGGAACATACTTTACTTTTTGGTTGTAATTAACGGCGTAATCGCACACAAAATAATTGTTCATAGCCTGGAGCTGATTGATAAAGCCGGGGGGCACAAAGCCCGAACTTTGTGTTCACACAATCGTAAAGTTGCAATGGACAAACCTGACTTTGCAGAAAGGTGCAGCAACATACATAATCTCCCTCCTCTTCTGTCGATACTGAATAACGGGACTAGGATGCAGACGTGGTACATTTCTCAGCTTATAAGGTAGAAAAGAAGTCATAAGGTTTCGATTCAGAAGTTGCGAGTTAGTTTGGAAGACACGGGTAGAGAAATTGCTGGAGGAATTAGAAGAGAGAGGAAGAGAAAAAGTATGAGAAAGTGGATTAAAAATTCGGGTTCCCTAAGAAAGCAGGATTACAGAGAGGATACTAGCTAAGAAAACTTTTGCAAGGATTCCCTCCAAGGATTTTTCCCAAGGTTTGGCGGCTGTCGGTGGTAATGGTCGGTTAACTTTTTCGCCGTGGTCCTTCCTCATTGTGGTAGCTTCCTTCCACCTAGGAGAGGGAGCAAACAAAGAGATCAAGTCTGCCAGGATATCCTACGATGTTCGACGCTGGCAGGTTCGAGAGGCAAGAGTTTATTTTTGAGTGGGGAAAAAATACTAGTAGAGACACGATGCTTTATCCAAGACCTTTTAGTAATTGCAACGTGAAAGAAAGACGGATAAGGCCGGATAGATTGAAGAATGGAGGAGGCTGTGATACACCACGTGAAATTGTTTCCTCGCAGCGGTTAGAGAAAATCAGAGGGGAGACAAAAGGGATTTATGCTGGGTGGAAAATAAAAATATAACGAATCCAACATGAGGAAACTAAAGAAAGACGGTGTAAAACTTGTATTAGCGGAATTGAGGGGTTAAGGAAAGATAATGCGGAGTTGGGAAAATAAAAATGGAGGAAACACAGGAATAAATCCAGCTCAAACTTTCTCGTGGCTTTCTCCATTGCTCACGGGATAACTATCTGCGATGAAAGTTTTCTTTTCTTAGAACATATTACGCAACCAAGGCATCTTTGTGAAACAGTGAAACCATCTTTTTTGAGCAACATTAACATTTAACTCCTGTTGCAAGAATAAATTTCATGGCAGGACCTAACGCAATGACTGAACCAGAGTCACAATCAGTTGTATGGAAAATTATCACATTGCAAAATGTGATTCGTAATCCAAACAATAGCGACTGGCGCAATCATGGAAACTTACTGAGACGAACTTGTTTGATTTTCTACTGATTTTATAATCGGTAAGAAACTCAAGCATGTACAGTTGTGAAAAGCGAACATCGATTCATCACCATGGCAACGGTATTTGAACATTAAGCCAGCTATACAATCTCTGATGCCCATTCAGATGAATATAATATGAGTGAAGGAAATCTAATAAATCTCCACCCGGATTACTACTCTCAAGTCCCACTGCAGCAAACGAGCTCGTGACCTCGCACCACGATTACAATCGTCAGCTAGGTGGAAGCCATTAAAGCAAAAAATGATGTTAGATGTACACCCACCTGCTTTCATTTTTTAGAAAGCCCTTGGATTCCGAGATAATCGAATTATAGCGGGAAAAAGTTGAAGGGATTATGAAATTTTAATCTTGGGAAAAGTGGCGGAATATCCTGCCTGCACTGAATCTAATGAGGAGACATGAGGTACTGCGGTACCTTGAGAGTTAAGCTGATTTAGCAGCAGGTGTGTTAGAGGAATTTTCATGCTATAATTCAATATGGGAGTTAGCCCTGTAGTTAACAGACGTTAGCCGTTACTAATGCATTGATTATCCTTGTAAGCCTGGTAACTAAAGGTGAAAATGATGCTGTACATCTTCCCTGATTTTACGCATCAGGCCCTCGGGTCTGATTGCGGTAATGCAGATTTGTAGAACCGAATTCTTTTGTATTGGAGCGGACACAGAGACTAGGAGTACGGAATCCTGCATTCCGTCGTGAGATTTTTATGAACTTGTCCGATTGACAGGGACACATCATTAGCTGATGGGGGAGCACCACGAAAGATTTTTGTGACAGAGTAAGAAGAAGTAGAGCTCACATTCACGGCTCTTTGCTCCCCCGATACCGGAGTCAATCCACTTTTAGTCCGAGTTATCCATTACTGGCACACATCATTAGGCCAATCCCCGAAAGGGACGATGATCTTCTGGATGGGTTTTATGTACCGTTCGATAAAGTGGCAGGAGGCTTTTATTGAGTTTGACATGCGGCTGGGAATTGTTTCCGGATTTCTCAAAGCCGGAACCGCTAACTGGTGCAGAACAAGACAAGCTGTGCGATGCATGTTATTTTTGTACTGTGCTGTAGTGTGACTCTTTTCTCGGATGATTTCACTCCTGTTTTACTTCCACATGCATCACATTTTTCCCCGAACTGAACAGGTTGTTCCGTATGACAGTTGTTTGTGGAATGTGAAAGTGTCGTTGTTGCAATTTGTAAAGTTTTACCTCCTTCCATTGAGTAAACCGTATGTGTAACTGAGAGAGCAAAGAGCAAACTTGGGATTCCCAGGCAGAGTACAGCTACGGAACGGAGGATCGGAGGAGGAAAGTTAGTGAAAGAAGAGGGAGAAGATATGGTGGGAGGGAGGGGGAGGAAGAGTAAATACAGATGAATGTGTCTAGGGACTGGATTTCCAACGACAAACTTTCAAAGAACCCAACAGACCCTAATTCAGGATAAAGTTCATTCTAAAAGATAACAGGGAAACTTTTAAGAAAAGACATGTCACCTTGTAGACAAGTCATAGTATGACATGTTTGATAACGGGCGGTGGTGTACTGTTCAATGGAACTTTCGCCTGTCTATGAAATCCTGTGAAATGGAAATCAGTCTGCATATTTCTGAAGGTCATGGTACCGTTACGGACCTGGGTTTTGGTGAAGAGGTCAGAGTTTCGGGGTTGCCCGATGTAATGACTTGAACTCAGGGTAGTAGTAAGAATACAGTTACTTTGATGAAAATGGCTAATGGCTTTACATGAAGTCAGGTGGAGTTTTTTTAATTTCGGTGATTTTGTTCTAGTTACAGGTAAATCAATGCCAATCCACTGCGTGGTCCAAGTGGTCTCTCCCCTCTCACCGAATTCCCGGCTCCACGATCCCGATTCCGGTCCACCGGATCCTCTAGGACTGGACAGCCGAAGTGGCATATGCACCTCGAATAACAACAACAATAACAGTTTGGAGAAGTTTATCACAAAGGAAATGAACCGATTTGGACCCGGGTATTCTAGCAAGGTAGACGAGGTGGATGATTTCGTCATCATTCCTGCAGCGACACCGTTTCATGAAGTGGTTGGCACCGTACTTACGACCCTGGGTTACCAGAAAGATATTATTCGCCAGGCGGAAGGTAACTGAAATTTAAGATTCTCACCTTAATTGCAGGTGTTATGTACTGATTTTAAGTAATGTCTAGGAAAGCGCAAGTGCTGGCTGAAAGGACCCAAGACTTATGAGTGACAATGTATGCAAAGCAATGAAAGATTATTAACTCTTTACTTGTATTGTTCTAGGAACAATCATTCTACGTAACTGGAAGCCCCTCCGTTTAGATCAGGTATGTGACTCAAACACAAAAACTGTGGGGGATATCTTCAACGATCTGACTAATCACGCCACTCTCAAAGTTCTAGTCACCAGGTGAGCGATTGCGATTACCTCTTGCATTGACTTCATTAAAGTATGGCTATTGACAAATGAATTCATCAAGTGTAAGATTAGGCCGTCACGCTTTACTCCTAATTAGTCCTGTACAGTCCCACAGTCCTACCTGACGCTTACCTGTCTCATGGAAGATTATCTAGTGGAAATCAGTGAATGCTTTCGTTTACATGACTTAGCTATTTGCTCTTCCTTTCCCGTTCAATCGTCGATCCTGACAGCAAATGCTGAATCGTTTGAGCCGGGAGACAAATCATGTGCGGATGTGAGATAACATGAAAAATTCACCTGTTGTTTACACCTTTGGATTTGCATTCGTCCTATGAACCGGATATTCCTTTTGTTCAGATTAGCAAAAAACAACAAGATTTAGCATGTGCCGAATCCCTAGGCCGACTACGTGTCTCCATGTCATAGGATATTTAGATTGCAAGGCTGATTTTGTGTCCAGTTTAGTTTGTCAAGATGTGCGACGTGATGTGTGTTAAATTCACGAATTTTAATTGTTTTAGAGCCAAAGGAGCCACAGCTGAGGACCTGAAGGATAAATTATTGCGACTGCTTCTGGCACATTCCTCTTCTCTACTTGTTGGAGCTGGATGTCCACTTGATGAGGTAAATGTGATTTTTTTTATCAATTAGTTACCTCCACATGATTCCTAACTTTAATTGTGATTTAAGTTACGAACCGCAGACAATTTCAAAGTATGCGTAACACGCTTTCTCTCAAGCATAGGACAGGGTAGACTTACATGTCAAAATTTATCCTATGTTAAAAGCCCAGTTACTGATTTTAAAACTAACTAACCACAACCTCATCCTTGTTACAAGCCCTGTCATTCAGAGATGGTGGACCCCGGATTTCCCAAAATAGCAAGAAGCATTTCACCACTTTTCGAGATTTGAGCATTAGCTCGCACGCTCTGATTCTCACGTGGCTTAGCTCTTCGCCCAAGTTTGCATAATAGATGGTCGAGTTAAGACGATGATACCGTTAGTGAAGGATAGTCAACGGGATGATTAGAGCCGCGAGAAGATTCTCGAGAGAGAAAGAGAGGGAGATCTCAAGAGAAAGATGAGACAAGCCGTTGTTTGTTCCCAGATAGACTTTGGCTGGCTGTACTGTATGCAAATGGTTTTTTAAAAGCTGATGCAGACTCGTTGAGAAACTTGATTTGGGCACAAAGGGAGGATTTTCCAAGGTTCATAAACAGGGCAGAAGCCGTGAATTCTGAAAAGTAATGTGAAAATAAATAAGAGCTCGTTTCAAAGGTGAGAAGAGGAAGAGAGGATGAAGAAAGCACATAATAAGAAGGGAATAA
>VRMD01002272.1:0-13766 GCA_009872375.1 Sminthurides bifidus | reverse complement strand
AACTCCTTTGTCCGCTAAACCGGAGAGGGCCATACGCACTTCCTCGTAGCTGGTCATCTGAAATTTCTCGACTTTCACCTGGTCTTGATCATTTAATATCTGAATCATGTGCCTTGATGACGGGAAGGAATAGGCATGGGAGGGGGCGGAATTTAAAACACTGGACGTTCCAACACGAGCTCAACACCGTATGGCACGTACCCGGCTAACGGAGTTGTGCAAGGGTCCCTCATTGCTCGAGAAGGACAAAAGTGACAGGAAAGTGGATGCGCTTAGTACGAACGTATAGTTTTTCACCCTGGTCGGGCAGTAATAAGTGCGCAATTCATATGAGCATGAACCTTACGAGCAGGCTGAGCGAAGGGAATGGTGTACTTTTGCGTTTGTAATTTTCTCAAACCTATTCCCGACACACATTTAAAACTAATTCAGGAAACTATGGGAGGCACGCGGGGTGGTGAAGTGTGCTTACGGTGTATCTAATTCAGGCCATCCGTCACAGCACAGTTCGGAGTAAAAATCCATAACTTTTTCACTCCCTTTTTTCTCATCTCACTCAATTATTTGCCCATCCATCCGTCCGTACAAATTTTCAACTAAATTATCCTCCCTTTTCTCGCACTCTCCAAAAGACCCGCCCCGACCGCCTCCCTATCCCATTTCAAATCCGTAACGCCTTGTCCTACTGCGAGCGGTCCTAAAAATGAGTACTTTTTCTCACATGATACACAACATGTTGACAGGATTTTTTATTAATCTTGTACACCATACTAAATCCATCTGTACCGAATATATTTTTTAAATGCTCCATGACTCACTCCAAACAATTGTCTTTTTCCATTCTCAACTTTTTTTGTCTTTGTCTCTCTCTCTCACCTCTCGCCTCCGCTGTGCCATACATGTGTGACTCTGGATTCTCTCGGAACGGACCACAAAATGAGCATACTTTCATCCAGCTGCACCCTCCAGCGTTAGAAGCGTAGGGCAACGGCTTGCAGTTCGTCGGGATACGGAAAGTTATGCACGCAGTGACATGAGGATGATTTTCACTTTTCATTGTCAAACCATATTCATGTAGTGGAAAAGCAAGCGAATCAGAACAAAGCTTAACGTTCTAGAAACAGCTCTTGAAATTTTATTACCAGACCGAGCATCTCGGAACCCAAAGCCTTTGGACATGGCTGAATTTTATCAGAGACCAAATGTCAAGCATGGCAAGGCCAAAAGCCCTGGCTCATCATGCCGATGTTGGTTTTTGCATGGGGAATGGACTCAGGAATCCATATAGGAGGAAAAAAGTATTTCATCCGACTGATTCCTGGTCTTGGACACATTTACCCTCCCGGTTGGTCATTCCATCGAACTAAATACAGCTTGTAAGGGAAAATTGATAGCCACTCAAAGCTGTCCTGCAATTTCTCCGGACACTTTGACGATATTGCCCCTGGCCGGAACCAATTTGGGAATCAAGACAGGTTTACGAAACTTGAACTAAATTCTCCCCCGAATTATGACCAACTATTTAGCTTTTCGTCTTCTCTCTTTTCCTATTTGCTCTTCATTAGTTTCTCGCAACACGTTCCCCTCTGGTAAGCAAGAGAAACGTGCCGAAGTTCCACTTCCATCACAAACATTACTGCCGAGCACCAGCGAGTACTTATACTTTCTTCCTCCTTCCCTCCGAGGCTATCACAGGCTTTCATCCCGATTACCTAATCCTAATTTTCTCATCTTTCTCCGCTCCTACTCATCATCAACCTTGTAAATAGCAGCACTTGGCCGTACACACCAACCATCAGCAATGCAGTCAGCCCTTCATCTTCATCTCTCTCAGCCCCCACGCTCTCACCTTCTCACGTAAACAGTCCGTGTGGTTTTACGGCTCCCAGCTTAACGGCTGGTCAAAAATTAGTCCACTCAAAGTGTCTTTTAAGCTCTTAAAACCGGTTCTATCTCCAGATACTTATGCGCCATTCTCCGACTCGCCCGTGAAATCAACTCCCTCCCGAGTGGATGAACCTCAACCAAGACCAAATATGCACAACCTCAAGCCCCGCACACGTGTCTCCTTGCAGTCCTGGGCCGACCTCCTTGCACCAAGTCTTCATCTGTTTGCAGTTCTATAATTCCCTTGTGCCGTGCTGGCTTTAGGTTGCATTAGCTTGGAAAAAATCACTTGATAATTCTTAAATCCAGTTCTCACAGCGTATCAACAAGCATTTTAATCGTAGGACCATAAAGGATTTTTTCGTCAACTTTTTCGTGCCAAATTTACTTTTTCTAGACTCACATCTCTGCTGGGCTTGAATCTTACGTGACGTCCTTATTGCAATCGATCCTTGCAGCCTTCCCTTCCAAGAAACTATTATTCGAGACCTTTTCAATCATCATGTTCGGATGTGCTTACAAGACTTCCTTCAGTGAATATCTACACATGTCCCGGTTATCACGCTCGGACTCTTGCCCACATGCTTCTTCAGCTCAAGTACTTTTGTTCCCACTGTAGTTGTGTTGTAGCCGGGCGTACTTATTGTTTCATGTTTTTTCGAGAGCTCTGGTACTTATGCTTCCTATTGCATTCCACATGAAAGCTTTAAGAAGTCCAGCCGTACTTATGCCACTACCCGAACTGTAATTGTACTCCGGCTGATTAAACCAACTTACTTATGGACAAAAGTAAGGCAGCATTAGTCCCCGCCGTAGTGCAGACAGGAATCGGGAGATTGGGCAACTTCTCACATCCTTTCCCCGTGTCGTCGTCATGGTAATCCTCCTGACCTGCTGCATCGGCTTGTGCGGACTTACGTAATCCTGAAGTGTGAACAGAAAGTCCTGTGCATGGACACCGATACGTTTACTCAACACGAGCGCTCTGGCTCTCATGACCATTTGCCGTTCGCAATTCCCCAATTCTGTAACCAAAGGAAGGAAAATTAGGCTAGAAAAGGGAGATTTTATACATGGCATTGTTCTGACCGAGAGGAACGTTGGGTCCGGCTCTGGCACAGCACGTGCCGGATGCAGTTATACATGAGAGAATCATTTCATGATTCTGTAAATTGTGTACCAAAGGACACGCTCCACACGCCTAACCTTCCATCTCTGCTTCCATCCGATCGCCTAACCTTCCATCTCTGCTTCCGTCCGATTAATCTGTAAGCAATAATGATTTTTTCATTTCCCGAATCGCATGGACATCCGAAACCGGATTAAATTCCCTTCCAAAGAGCTGCTGCCCGGCAGAGGTGTGAACTCAAGTTGCCGGATGGAGTCAGTAAAACCATATGATTCGTGTAGGAGCGGGAAGGTATTTGAAATGTACAGTTCATTGCTTGCAAGCTACACACGGACTAATACTCACGTTTACCGAGCACCCGAGCCGGTAGCGGGTACCTCACTTAGTTCAAGCGGTTAGTTAGGGTCGAGCATGCTTGGGGTGGTATTTCTCTTTGAATCTACAATAATCCAGGATTGGGCAACTCTAATTAATATTTCCGATCTTGTGGAAAAACGGCTGTCGGGAGTAATACTCTTGGCAATTCTCTCGCCAAGTCTCAGCAGTTGCGATGTCGTGGAAAAGTGGGATGCTACTTCCACTTTGCCCCTCGCGCGCATCACATCTCACTAGTCCACACGGTTTTTGAGATGAAATCTATTTTTCGCTCTGTCTTCTTCAGCAAGGGCGAAGGCGCCACGTCCTGGAAAATAGGAATGTCATTTCCCATTATGTCACAAGACGTTAGAAGTGCTGAATCCTCAAGCTCATATTTCATTGGATAACAAATGTCCAGAAATGGATTCCCTTCTTATCTTCTCCTACTGATTGTCAACTGCCCGAGCTTTTTATCAAGCTCCCCTGTTCTTGTCAAAATATTTGCATTCCCACTAGTCCCCGAACATTATTCAATCCGCCCTTCCATTCCCTCCGTTGCCATGACAACTCCCCAAGCAACGATCTCTGTTTAGCACAGGGCCACGGTCATTCAAACGCTGCTCTTCTGATTGCTTCCTGGAGTTTGTGTCGAAAAGTGCATTCAGTACGAGCATTCACCACCACTTGTCCCAACTCAACGCCATTGACTGATAAAGCAGGCAGCAAAGAATGAAACATTGGCCACAAAACGGCAGTAGTTGAATAAAAGTCTGTTGTGTCTGCCTATATACTTTCTCAAGTTGTGAAGGAGGGTAAAATCAACTTTTAGTACAGTCCACTCTTACTACGCCCTCCATCCTTCAAATCTCCACTTGCAAAAGTCAAACCCTCGAAAGGAGGAAAAGTATTGTATAATCCGCGGTTGAACTGCCAAGCCTTTGGTGTAACTCACCCCATCTGCTCAGCATTCCAGCTGCGGTCAGTTGCTAAGACTCCGGTATCCGCACGGAGCAAATCCACGCATTCATTTATCAGCTTGTTACATTAACCGATACGCAATCCCAGTGCAGAACCGGAGGTGACCAAGGATTAGGAAAGTGCTGACCAGAAATCCGCTACAAGTTATCAACAAAGGCAGTGCGTTATCTTGATTTCGGCTTCATTCAGTCCACTATTGAGCTGACAATGATGTTGATTGATCGACTCTCATAGGAATTAACTAATATGAGATCGAAATATATATCTTTGGCGTAAAATTAAAGCGAGGAGAGGGTAACGTCGGAAGCCAGATGAATCACTATTTTCCTTCCGAGCCTCCTATTGTGCCCAGCTCCAACATTATTCATACTGGTTGATGTAGCCGATTGCACAGAGGAGACAGATCTGAATCGGGGATTTTTACCCGGGTAATTTCACGTTAAATTAATAGTCTCCCTCATGTCCCCATCACAGAGCCATATCCTTTCTTCCCTTGTAATTGCACGCATCAGCTTATGGTTTTCATCATGCATATGGGATTTTGTCCATCCTCTCTCTCTCTTTCTCTCTCTGAGCTTTCTCTTGGAGCGGGTGCTCAGAGCCATATCCTTTCTTCCCTTGTAATTGCACGCATCAGCTTATGGTTTTCATCATGCATATGGGATTTTGTCCATCCTCTCTCTCTCTTTCTCTCTCTGAGCTTTCTCTTGAAGCGGGTGCAAGAGTAGGAAAAATTCTCAAAAATGCAATTTATATACCCACCCTTATGGAGATCACTCAAGTCCGGCGGGAAATCTGTCATTTCAGCTCATACACACGTTTGCTTAAACGGCTCTCTTCAACTTCATACTCTCTCTCACTTTACTGCATACTGTCCTCCTCTTCATTGCAACTTGTTAATTTGGAAATTCAAGCTTGGCATTTGAAAGGAAAAGGATTTCTTTAAACCTTGTGCTCATGGTCTGTGAAAAAATTTCAGCTACGAATTTGTTCCGCAGTTGAAAATTATTCTGCAGGATTCATTATCCCGTGCTGAGGCCACATGCGACTGTACATGCACAAATCATGTTCATCTTATTCCGTCCCCCGCCGTTGCCTCCGCCGCGTTTCTTCATGGACGGGATCAACTATGATTAGTTTTATGCAAGAGAGAACTAATCCTCATTCTTGGGCTAAAACTGAAAGGCCTTCATCAGAGCGAGTCGTTACGGTTCGACCCGTAGGAAATTGTATGCGGATTACCGAGTGCGGCACTTTCACTAAACGACTGGCTGGTATTGGCAGAACGGCGGAATGGGTCGGAGCACTCTCTGCTATACTTATCTTGGATTAAGAGAAATAATGAGGCAGTCAGCAGAGATGGAGGACGCCACTAATCTAATGAGTTCAATCATTAATTTACTCTGGACTGACTAAATCACATTACTGCGTCTCTGTATTTCAATTCCCTTCACGAACTCCGCTCCGCATCACCCTGGTAACCACCACTTGAACCTCAAGTACAAAGTGCTCAGTCCCAGTGCTCTTCAGCCTTCGTTAATCCGGCACCGCATTGGCTCCTGTGTCGGAACGGAAATCGTGTGCATACAGTAGCGGTAAAGCTCCTAGCATGAAATTGGCTACAGGGAACCGTCTCGCGAATTCATTTTTGCACCCTCTCATTATCGTCCAATCGCATGCAAATCTTTTGCGGCTCACTCTAGACTCTTGATCTTTTCTCCAGCTCTCTTCAACTCCTCCGTCTACTTCCTCTCTTATGTATTTGGGCTGTTCGGGATGGAATTCTTTGCCAGTCAGTGCTTTTCCATTAACCGTCCCCACAGTCCCAAGTATAGTTTGCACATTAAAACTTCCTGGAGGTCATCTCTTCTTTATTAAGTTCTTAAACGGCAATTTCCTAACCAAAACTTGTACCCAAGTCCAGAGTGAGTTGTTCCGCCCGTGTAATCTTCTCCGACCAATGTGTTTTCTCCCCCCGTGTCTCGCTATATATATTTCCAAACTTTTAAATACTTTCACGAGGAGGGGTGATAAATTGCCGCTACTTCTCAAAGGGTCAGTATGTTATTCCAGCATGTTGTAAATTTTCTTCACGGACTGACCTCATGTGCTCGAGAAGTTTTAGCCCTTTCACCAAACTTGAAACTTGGGCACAATAGCCGTATGGACTTTCTTCCTCCCTTCACTCTTTCACAATCGCCTGTCCAACCAGCTCAATGATGGTATCGTGCAATAAATACATGCACCTTGAACTAGTTTTGCATGTTTCCTCGGCCACTACAATATTCACGATATCGTAAAAGTAAACTGGACACGATTCGCTCACTTCCTCATACGGGGTGCTCGTCGCATGCCTTTTATCGGCGGAGCTTATTGCTTAGGATCAGATAAGGGACGGCTTGGATAATACACTGCCTCCTATAATAGACCTCGCCACTTCCGTACTCCGATTACAGGCTTATTATAAAGTTACTTTGTCTCACCTCGGAAATACAAGTCAATTGTGGACATGCAAATTGCTTAAATTGGCGAATATTCCGGGACATTCGCCAACGAAGGTGACAGGACAGGCCCCGTTATTAAACATTAATACAGAGGCTGTCAACATGAACTATTGGCTGCATACAATTTTAATTTTGGAGTACATACATGGTACGTAGCTCATCAATTACTCTTTCATTTTAACACTACCAATATAACCAACTCGTGTACCTATTCTTATTGAAGTGTACTTACAATTCCTGGCACTTGTCACCTTAATCAGAAGCACAGCAGCACAAAGGGTACAATATGTATCGTAAGGACGGCCATTTTCCACAACTTCTGCTTCCGCAAATGCATTTAGTGTACTGGATTGAGGTCAAAGTTTTGAATCGTTTATCATTAAAATACTAATGGCGACAGCTAACCACTTAACTGTGTCACTGGTCTGTTAAATGTGTGTTTCGTCCTGATATTAAGCACAGTTTTGGGATTACAAAAGGCTTTACTTACGGGTACTTTAGTCAGATTCGGAGCATGCAAGCTGGGAATGAACAAGTCCTAAATTCTGAGCAAAATGTCCCCCCGTACGTGCGATTACCACGCATATGAATTTCTAATTGTGAGGTGGGTGTGATCGAATATGAAATTATTAAAGTGGGTAATAATGAGCGCTATGTTTTGACTACACAAGACCCGGGAAATGGAAGCTCATTACTCGCTGCTTCCGGAGCGACGCAGGGAGAAAGTTGCGAGAGTGCATGTTCCCTTTGGCTCCTCTGTGGTACACGTGGAGAGAGGCACTGCGTAAGCATTATTGTTGTGAGCGCGTATCATTTTGACGGCTTGCAAAAGGTTTAGAGTAAACACAGGCACAAAGTTATTTAAATGATGAGATCCACGGCTGGCTTCCCCTCCGACCACCCCTGGCATCCCTTTCGGTGTTGGTTAACGCATTATCTCATTTGGTCTTCGGTTCTTTTCCATTAAGCATCGTAACTTAAGTACAATGGCGGCGGCTCACAGGTACTCGGCAGACTTTCTCCTCCGAGCTCCGATTTGATGACTGAGCATTAATGTATGAGCATGTTTCTCCAGGCCTGTCAGTCAGGTCAGAGGAGAAAAGAGCTTTTTCCATCACAACTTTGACTCCCTCCGAGCCGACAATTAACTTTCTTTTCAGGCGGGCTAAGAGCTCGTGCACACGTTGATGGTGATAGACGATGCATTTGATAGCTTCTCCTGCTCTGGCAGCGTCACCACACTGAGAGACAGCTGGAAAAATGTAGCTACCAGTCAATATTATCGATCCGTACGGTTTAACATACCTGAGATGTAATGTGTGCTCATTTCCGTCTTCCTCCGTCACTCAATTCAGCATATTACACTGCGGAAGAGGTTAGGCCGTCCCGGCGGGTGAAACATGCTGCTGTGACTAAAGTATCTTGCTCCGTCCTCTGAGACCAAGTGTCTCCAGTTCCAGAAAGAAATGAGAGGAAAAAAAGAACAAGAAAAAAGTTATTAGCTTCATTCCTTCCAGCAGCGGCAGCAGCGAGTTTTTTTTGAGCGAAAGCCCGTCCGATAAAACATGCTGAGGTGTGAAAACAGCGCTGATGGTATCGTAATTTCTCGGGACATGAACCGGATGAGTGACAAATTCCGCTTGCTCCATGTCTTTGTTTTTGCGCAACGTTACCTTACCCCGTGCATACATGCTGACAAAAAGTTTTCTCTTTTCCAGGATCCGGAGTGGGGTATGGGGCCGGTGGTTACCACTTAGGCTCCGGCGAGGGCCTCGACATCCTCAATTATCGTGACAGACATCGAAGTGGATCGGATGGCGACGGCGAAGACGAATCTCCTCCTGTTCACCGACACGCCGGAATCCCTATGATGCCTCAGAATATTCATTTAAACAGCCAGTCTCTGCGAAGGGGTCGCTCCAGACCTTCGCCTCAGACGACGAGCACACTTGGAGCCGTTCCTGTCGGCCACTATCAAACGCCAGGGGGAGTTAGTAGTAAGTCATTAATACAGGAAAACCCCTACCAACAACCCTACCTCGGCCGAGGGGCTGGTCTCAGTGACAGCCCCACATCAGATAATGGTTCCGATGCTACCTTAACTGACTCAGAGCTTCCGATGTCAAATCAAAATGCCTTGCCCCTACAAAATGGTGAGTTGACTCATGCAATCCCGCGTCTTGATGAACACTTGCTGGATAAGCTGACAGACGATTCTCGCTAATTAAAAGTCCGCTGGGTGGTCTTAACTTTTTATGGCTCTGCTTCATGGCGAGAAGAGTCATGTGCTTGTAGTATCTGTATCACTCCTCTGCTTTCACCCGAAACATTCCTTCCTCTCTTGAAATTGCAGGAGGACTACTTCTCGGTGGAGTAGACTTCGGGACGACATCCGGTAAACTAAATAGTCTGAAACGGAGTTTAAACACCAACGGGAAGAGCACGACAGGGATCGGTATGATGAATCAGAGTCATAGTGCGAACCATGATAGCCTCATTGATCAATTCGTGGTGCATACATCGGCCGGTAAAATTTACATCCCCCAAGGTGAGTTTCTTCACTCTGTCGACAATCTCAGCCAGGCGCACTTTATCATCCTTCACAAATAGCATAACAACTTTTCCACATACCGAAACTGTGCACGTGTTCTGAAATTTAATAGAAAAGAGAGAAAGAAACGCCATTTTTGTAGTTAACTCGTTAAAGAAGTAGGGAGCCGATCGTGTGGATAAGGCTCTAGAAGCTCGACTATTTCTTTATTATATCGCACAGTTTTCTTCATGATGTAGACGTACTGAGAGCTTGCATGCCGCGTGCTGACTTGACGAAATGAGATTTTGCAGTCATGTCGTTTGGAAGTATCAGTAAATCAGGAAATTTAAATCATTTCACAGAAACACCAAAGAATCCAACTTCCGACTATAAATCAAGCCCTGGCACAAGCCCTACTAAGAAGATAAGTACCAGGTGAGTAACTTCACATCGTGTTTAGGAGCCTAACCTTTTGATTCGCTCTGGTTTTCTCCTCATACCTTTTATGTATGTAGTATAGCTGAGCTGCATTATAGCCCAGGTTATGTGTGTAAATTTTGTGGAAAATTGTTCGATTATGAGCAAGATAAGGTTTGAAACTCACTGACACTCATCTTATGTATTTGCCCTACGTGCTTCTTCCAGTCTCCTGTACAAAGATGCCGTGAACGTAGGCACCCTCCGTGATGGCCGTTCTATTAGCAAGTCTGACGATGATGGCTTCTTGTACCAAGTCAAGAGATTCTGCTGTCCATGCAATAAGCCGTTGGCCATTACCTTGTTCCTCTTAATCGCATCTCTCGTAGTCAATATTCTATTCGGTAAGAAACTTTTTCATCATTTTTCTTCCCACCGGAATTCCTTCCCGTCCCTTCCATGCTTCTCCTGCTCCCTTTCTGATTGCAAGGCGAGGAGCGCGCTCCTCCCCCTGATCTAATTCCATGCGGTACTTTCCCCAGCTACAGACCGTCCGGCCAAAGTACGGAATACCTTGGAGAGAATATGTTATTGTCTGTTTTGGCTTGCAAATAGTTTGCAGGTTTGTTGTACTAGTGAGAGAGCAATTTCTTCATAGTTTCAAAACTTGCCGAACTTTCCTCCACCGTCAGCAATTTTGCCTCAATTGGATACGACGATGGTGTATATCACCAAAAAAGCACTTTACCTTTAGTCTCACGTTGAATATCCATGAGCTCTCGGCATGAGGAGCGCATTATATGAGAAACATGAATGCAATTCCCACACAGGACAATTCCCATCAACCCCCTCCTCATCTCAATTTTAGCTTAGATGCTATCTCCTCTTCCTTCATTTCATTTATTCTCAAATCCATTACTTGATTATCGACCGAAACCTATTTTTTGGGACTGGTGTATATGCAGGCGTCGGTGCGTTACCTTGGGGAAGCGATAGTGCCAAATGTTTTCTACCCGGTGAATCCTCCTTTGATGAAACCACCTCCCACGATACCCGACAATCACCCACAACCTCCGCCAACGGAACCTACATAAGACCTGACAAATCATCTTTCAGTGGAGGTAAGACTTTGTATGTTCTTCTTTCTTACGGAGTAAAAAATGGTGACCTTATTCTCGCCGTCATGTCCTTCTGCTGGAGCTTAATGTACGTAGGAGAGTGGTGAGTAGACAGCTCCAGTAGCTCCAGCATATTCAGTGAAAGGGACGAGAATTTCAAATGTCACAAACCACTGTAGCAGAGTCAAGGAAATGTCCTAACGTTATAGATGAAAGGTATTACTTACCCACTCCGCTCTTGCATATTTGAGACCATGTGTCTTTTCGCAATTCAATTAGATTAGAATCCGCTTGATTTCAAGTCAGACGTAGTTTTCCCACCAGTTACTCACACGCAATGGTTTCGGGTTGCTTCAAGTCGGATAGATGTAGAGGCTTGATGGTGGATTTGATTTTCTTTGGTTTCCTTTGGAACTGTTTGGGTTTGTAATTAGTGATTGCTGTGAGTTGAATGATGCGCATGTTACGGCATGTCTCCGTAGTTTAACGTAGTTGAAACAGGTACACGAGCCTGTGTTTATTTGCAAGCATGATTCGGTTTAATACGAGATTTAATTTGGCATTCACCGCTTCAAATAGCACTGGTAGTGGAACTCCCATGGTGGTGGATCGGAAGGGGGATATGGGAAAGGGTTCCAGGACCTATTTTGCATGTTACCCGCACTCGGAGTAAAAGGAGCTTAGATTTTGAAGAGGGGTCGAGCACCGGGAGAAATGCGGCGGAGGAAAGCACAGCCTCTTCATCTTCCTTAAGCGATGGAATTCTCCTAGTCGGAAAGGAGATTGAAACATCATCCACACCAGGAAGTTCTGGTGAAAGCAGGGAGAGAGCACATTACGACAAGACTCTTTCCTCTTCGGAATCAGAGGTGAATGTGAAGTTGAGCTCAACACCGGCGGTGTTCACAGAGGAAGTGGATGCGGGTTCAGGCTTGGTGGATTCAAATTTAGAGGAGGATGTGACGGAAAATGATTTGGAAGAAAATAGCATCTCTTCGGAAGAATCATTACCCTTTGGATCAAGAATGAGAATCGAAGTTGGAAATATTTTCCACGGCCTAATTCAACCGGTTTAACCGCGAGCGAGAGGAGACATCTTCGTCGTCCACCGTAATGAACATCCAGGAAACCACAGGGATGGAAAAAGATTTAATCCATTTCTCATCTTCCAGTGTGGCTCTTACGACTCGGAGCACTGCCACTGCATCTTCGTCTCCTTCTCCATCATCTTTCTCTTTGGATGATGATGATGGTTGATGTGTGGGCTATGGATGTGAGGAGGAATCCCACCACTTTTCCTCCTCCATCCCTGCCGACAGCAACTGCCCCACCGATGGGCTTCTCTCCATTCTACCAAGACAAAACCCCCAGCCCTATTTACACCGAAGAACAACTTCAAGGTGATCAACCGAAAGTTGTACATTCGGAGCAAATCCCTCATTCCTCCTGGCACTACGTCCTGAGTGAAAAAGAGCAAAAGAGCAAGCCATCATCATCATTAGTAGAGGAGCCGATCTCCTTCCAGTTTTCCGATGGCCGAAAATTCCTTCATCCGTCTCTAAATTATCAGCCGAAACAACCCTTTCATCCCAGCTCTTTTGTCCACTCGAAAAAGAAAGTTGCACAAGAATCTCATGATGAAAAAGACGGGGAATTTTACTCCGCAAATAATTATCCAGCCCCAGCGCCAACTTCTCAACAAGCTCAACAAGAAACAACTAACGAACCAACGGAACTTTCTTCACCTAACGAATTCCTCGCCTTTGAACAGACGGAATCAGGTAGTGGGGAGGGGGCATTCCCGGTCCAGCTTCTCGGAACTTCCATGCTGGACCCGACACTGCCCCGGTCGAGCACCGACAAATCCGAGCTGACCGACTCCGATACTGAAGTTTCAATGGAAAATTCTCTGGGAATTAACCAAGCATCGGGGTCCCCACGCCAAGCTCAAGGAGTGTGGGAAATAATTCACGAGGGTTCGCATTCTTTCATACACTGGAAGGAACTGGAGCCAGGATCCGATCCGCTAGATAACAACGAAATTCATGGACCGGCGATCGTTCACCGCTACGTTAATCATTCTGTAGCGAAGGAAGAACATTTCTCGCGACTCCCGGACGGAAACCATTACCCCGACAGCCCACCAGCTCTCAATCAGACAATCGGACAAATAAGCAGCTCAGATCCCAGCCTAGATTCTGCAGATGTCCAAGGAGGAGCATGTCAGTGCTTCTGCCCTTGTCTTGAGTATGTGCCGCAAGCCGAGGATGACGGCAACGACGACGGTAATCCTCCGCAAGATTATACACAAGTAAGCACTCAACTTCCACTTGTTCACTCGCCATCTGCTCAACCACGCCATCAAGGCTTACAGTCTCTGTCTTCTCAGCATCAAACATCGTCTTCAACTCCATCTTCCTCCTCACAACCGCCCTGGGAATCCACACAGACGGAGTTCCAGGCGTCCACTCCACCTCAAAATCAATACGTGTCATTCCACGAATCATCCACCACGTCTCCAGAACAGGACACGACACTTCCTCCAGAATTCCAAATCGTGTATGACGACGACCCTGCTAATCTTCAGAGCACTAATGCACCTGATGAATACACCTCGGTAGAAACCACCGAGCAATTTATTCCACAGCAGCAGCAATCCCTCCAGCACAACAGGGACACTTCCAGAAACAATCAGCCCATTAATTATACACCTAGCTATTTCACAGACACAACTCCTTCACAAGACAATCCCTTCAGCTCCACACCCACTTCAGAGTACATTGTCTCTTCGTCATTTCAGTATGACGAAGATTCCTCAACCACCGACCCTAATAACGATCAGG
>VRMD01002271.1:0-13770 GCA_009872375.1 Sminthurides bifidus | reverse complement strand
CCGTGATAGAACCCGAAGAACTGGAAACGACAATTTTTGTGGCCACTCTTTAAGGAAGAATTGTGTTACTGCTGTTATCAGCTTTTTGACCGAAATTGGCCATTAGTTGCTGAATAAGTGAATATTTTTCTTCATTATTTATTTATTTATTACGTCCTTTGACGTCTGTGGCAGTGCTTTTCTACGAAGACTGAGCCGTGGAGCGTGATTTGTAGGAAGGCAATTGATCTGACATTTTACGAGTATCCGTTTTCTCTACTTGCAGTAAATTGACGCAAATATGCAAAACAGTAATAGTGGACAACTAAACCCGGACCCCAAGGAAGACGCTCCTTGGTACATGAAGTATGGCGTCAGGGCGGTGGGCACTGGTGCAGGAGGACGTAAGCTGATGATTTTTCTGCTTTCCGATATTGATTTTCTTCGTGTCAATTCAATTTCTGATTCATTTTTGCCATTCGTAATATCATTTGTAGAAGCTTCTCAAATTGAGAAAAGACATTGAAATGATCTTGAATGAAGATTAAGATTAGGAAAAGAGGAATAGTCAACATGCATGTGACGACCAATACGTAGTATGTTAGTACATAGCATAGTTAGTTTTGGATTTCCTGGATTAGGGAGACATAGAGACATATACAGAAAGAAGGAGAGAATTGCTTTCGTCATCTTGGCTTATCTTATGTTGGTTATCTAGGCTAATTATTGTTCTATGACTATTGTGATTATATCACTGCCGTATGATTGCTTGAAACTTTTCATGAAGATGGGACCTCTAAACGTTGTGCTGTAGATGACGAGGACTATCTTTAAGTCACTCTGCGGTAGTCAACATTGTAGAGAAATTGGTTGAAGCGACTGGACTAATGTTGGCTCTTGTCACCGCTAGTCATGATGAGTGAATCACTTGACTTCACTTATCTTGACTAGCGGTGATGCCATCAAAATATGCGTAAAAAAGTTAGTGGCTGTTTTCGGTGATTTTTTGGACTACGCTTTGTTGATGATGCAGTATAGATTTATAGATGGTACGATGTAGCAACTAGCAAAGTCAAGATAGAAGAACGGCTGTAACAAAATGATGTGACTTGCACTTATACTTGTAGATTACGTATCTTAATGGTATTCCTGACAAATTTAGATGCTGTAGTTGAACTAGAGTAGGGGTCAGTGCATCTTGGTTTGAAAGATTAAGAATCAAGAGTTCAATCGCGGAGATTAATGAAATTATTCATTCATTAGGAGGTTTTAATGAGTATTTTTCGAATTGCAGTGGCCTTACTCCTTGGAGCGATAAGTGTTATTGGAAGTATACTGACATTCAGTCCCTTTTGTCTCATCCTGAGCATGTGGCTAATGTAGGTTGAAATTGTTACATGAATGGCAACTGCTGGTTAGCTTTTGGAGCAAGTTTTCACAAATGGGAATTTTCTTGCAGGGTTTTGGGCTTTGGCGTCATTATTATTGAGTCGCCGTGCTGTTGTGTGTTCGTGGACCATGTTCAAACCATCACCACACTGGTGGACAGCAAGCCGTTGATATTTAAAGCTGCATTCTATGTGTTGTAAGTTTTTGTTATCAATCGGCAGATTCAATCACGGCTAAATAATATTAAAAGCTTGTTGAAGACTCTAAATAATCTTTCTTGTAACTTTTCCAGCGCTCCGTTGCCAACTCTCTTGTTTTGCTTCGGTTTGAATGTGTTGTTTGGATGTCTCGGAATTATAGGAACTGGAGTTATCTATGGATTCATGGCTCTTGGAAAGAAGTAAGTTGTTCGTGCTATATTGTGTACTTTTACGTTCTTTTAACAGGGGTTTCTTGCGAAACAAGCATTGCTGTGGCAACTGCTACGACAGGCTGCAAGAGTAGATCTAATTTCGGACTTTAATTGGTATTATTTATTGATATACAACTATCTTTAACACTTGTTTAACTATCCATGGCACTAACTATTGCGGGATTTAATGCTTATTGCTAACGATTGGTTGCCTACATGAATGTCTAGGGCTCCTCGTGAAGTTATGATGGCAGCTGCAGCTCAACTGGGTTCATCTCAAGCGGGCAAAGGCCCACAACCAAGTCAACAAAATCAAAGCTTGGTTGATGACCCCGAAATTTGGGGTTCTCAGAATTATTGATCGAAGCTCACTTGTTACTCCTTTTCGTATCATCCGTCTGCTAGCAGATTTTGGAGAATGCTATAATCAAACTTATCGTTTCTTAATTTTATTTAGCAATTCATTTTCGAGCCTTGGTTTTGTCTGTAGTTGAGATAGTTTTTCTGAATCCTTATCTGGCTATGAGGATCGTGTATTACGTCAAATTTTAGTAGCTGTAGCAGCAACAAGAAGCTCAGCACAATTATTAGCATGTGCAACTTCATGGTTGAATCTAGACATTCCGTTCTTTCATTCCTGCAAGGTTCCTAATCTTGAGTGCTGTAGGTTAGAGTAGTCCCTCTGACGTGCATGTTTGGTGTTTTGATTGAGTCTGTTCTTGTGTTTATTTATTTGATTATCTTGTTGTCCGTAGAAATTTTCTTGCATTTCCATGATTTTTTTCCCAAAATTTATTTTACTAGGGCGGATCGTAGCGAAATGGCACGCAACGCCCAAATCCACACTCCTACAGTATTGCCTGCTTCCAACACCCAACCTGTAAAGGTCACCGTCATCAATGATCGAAGTTCAGTACCGCCGCCAAAACCTCCACCGCCATCTTATTCAGATAGCTACACAGCTGCGCCTTACACCAATGATCCATCAAGAACGCCTATGTCTGGGGGACCCAACGCTGGATGGGATACTAGTTATTTGCAGTCAGCGACTGCCGATCTTCACTATCCCTACAACAATACCACCGCTCCTGCTACTAACAACCCTCCAAATAATGCATACAGTCCCTTTCAGTGATATTCTAAAAAGGAAGAACATGACTGAGATGTAACACTCGTTTGCTTAATTATCGTCATGCCGAACTGAGAGCAGATAGCTAATTTCCTTGCACGACTAACCTTCAAAGGGTCCCTTGTGATACGTACTACTATTTTGTTAACTGTGGTACAGAGTGTTATCAGAGGTTTTTTCGTTCAATTAGGAGTATCCTCATAGTCACTGCTTGTGCACTTCGTTTTCAAATGAAGTCAAAAGACTGTAAGTTCGCCAAATAGACTTTGTATTAATTTAAAGTCATACTGCGCCAGGAGGTTATGCTGTACGGCGGGGATTACAGTTTACAAACAGGCACACAATCTTTCGCCTTAATTTTGATTCACAGTTATGCAATAAGGGCAGTAATTTTTTAACAAAATTTACCATTCCTTTAAAACTTATGCATGATGTCCTGCAAATATAAAGGCCATTATTTTCCTTAAATTTAACCCATGAACTTTCTGTAGCGTACAATGTTGTCATGGAGACCTTAAACAAAAGTGGTACATTTTTCATTGTTATTTGTATTTTTAGCTTTCCCACGCCCACATTTCATAATTTGTGTTTTGTAGTATGTAGGAGCGGAGTTTAAGTATGATTGCAGCATGTTACCATGCCAACCGGATGGTGGCAGCTGGCAGGTCCTAATTTAATCGACCATACAAACAGACATGTCTTAAGTATTTGAGGTAGCACTCAACTAAGCATCATTGAGGTCGCTCAAGGAGCTAATAATCAACTTCGGCGCCCTATTGTAGTTAAGGCTATTCAAAATCAATCTAGAACTACTGTAAATACAGGCAGTAACGCAATGAGGTCTCAGATTATTTTGTTACAAATCTATTTTCTGCACAGATAAGCCGTCATTGCTTTCTTCACAATTTGTTAGAGTCGTAATTATTGAACAAGTCTGTTGATCACGTTCCATGAATCAGTTGTTTTTACTTTGCTAAGCTTGATATTTAAACACGTAAAGAATGTAGTAACTGAGGTTATACCTCGTAGCTGAATGAAACCTTATATACTAGAAGTCAATGTTTTAGCACGAATAAATGTTACATACTAACTTAATGAGCTATAGGTGACTTAGAGTACTCATAAGAGCTCTAGTAATTCCTGACTCTGTTGGTATACTTCAAAGGTAGTGTTACTGCCGATGTTTTTACCGAGCACTCTTGATTCAGTGAAACGTTCAATTCATAGATTCTGATATGTTCAGCTAGAATCTGGTCTGAAAGGGTTTCAACTTGTTGGAGGTTCACAGTTAACAATTAAGTCACAGATATTGAAAGGACATATCCAAAAAATGCTGATACAGTACATAACATGACACACGTCATTGCAAAAAAATCAAATTTAATTAATCAAAAACACATTCAAGTTTTATTGGAAACCATGTTAGTTGCCTGATCATTGTAATCAGTTGTTTATCGAGACAACTTCAGTTCTATGAAGTAAGAACTAGTTATACACCGGAGCGGTAGCAGTCGGATTAATATACATTTAAATCACTTATTCTAGCATAATCATGCAGTGATTCCAGAATGCTAGTTGTCGTTTAAGACTAGAAAACTTGTCCCCGCTTGTCCATTTATTGACCATGGTAAGATTTTCCTGGTCCATATGGTATTTTTCATAGTACCCCATTAATCAAAAGGAATAGTGCGAAAGCGGCAATCATCCTGTATCAAGAAAGTCGTAAGGATAAGATTATCTGCTTCCATAGGAGCCAAATTTGCAAAGGAAGACGTAGTCGATTTGAGCGGATCTTTTAGAGTAAGGCCATAATGCTCACCAATCATTGTGTCATTGTCATCGGCACATGAGCTGAATAACATTGATGGAGAGCAAGTCAATAAATTCGTGTTGTGTGCGATTTGTAGCAAGGAATAAGATCCTTCAATGTGCTTATTTATGAGTATGACTAATAAACTGTTATGAAGTGAATTTGGTTACGCGGAAAGTCTTGGCGTTTGTCATTTCCGAATGTGTAATTTTGGCCTTGGGGCACCTTAAGACGTAACATCTTGCGTTTTGTCCCACGCCACAGCTTTGTTTTGTTGCCTATTACGCTTCGCCGTGGCAGCGACAGCCTTCAGAGCTAACCTCAGGGTTTTCCGTCTGTGGTAAAATTTTCTACGTCATCCAAGCGTATTCCCAAAGCATGAATGGAGTTCCTTAACTTCAAGTTGAGTGTGTTAGTCTGCGAGTTGTTAAAAAATTACTTCAAACCGTTGGATTGCTCCAAAGCAGTCGAAAAAAAGTTGTTGCTATATAGTCACCATTTGTGTTCAGTTACAAAAACATCTTGAAAGTCGTTGGACATCAAGTAATTACTGTAGTGCAAAGTCCTTTCTTGAACAGGTTGTCGACTCGAAAGTTTTGTCCTTCCAAAAAAATGAAAAGCCCGACAATCATAGCAAGTCTAATCTTGCTTTGGTTCAGCTCTTCCGCAAACTCTAAAGGTAACCAATCGAAAATCGACAATCATCAAAAAGCTAAAGGTTGCAGCATCTGCCATCTTTAGAAGACGCAGGGCTGACAACTCAAAAGTTAATGTTTAAAGTTGAAAAGTTAAATCCTGCAATACTCATTTAATTTCACATTCAAACAGCTTTTACAGGGTTACGATGCAAAGTCTGCTTTGAAGTTTCATCCAGAGAGATGGATGCAAACATTCTCGAAGACGTCTGGAAAGATAATATTAAACTTCCGCCTTGCAAATCTGTGCCACACCATTTACAGAACCTTAGGTTCTACTTGTCTTCATTGACGGGTAAGTTTGAATGCATTCAATTGAATCCAACTCTCCATTACCTGGCGTCCAAGCTTTCATAGCATCCCCGTCGTGGTCGATGATTTGTTATCTTGACTTTGTATATTGCGTTTGATACTAAAAAAATGTAATCCCTTCTCTTGGCCGTAGAATCAAAAGCCGTGTCTTTCAAAGCCGCAGCTGCCCGCGTCCCATCCACGCTTCATTGTTCCACTATGAAATTGACAGTTCCAGCGGACCCTGATGCGGAAATCCCAGGTTCATGTCGTCACCATTTACGATTTCGAAAACACGCCAATCACAAGAGAAAACGAGGCTGATAACTCCCAGTGCAAGGAATCACTAAATCCACAGGATTTTGCAGAAATGGCCGTCGATCTGCCTTCTGCCCAAAGCCTAGAACAGTACTCGAAGGTAAAATATTGCATATGCAATGACGGTGATGGATGCAATGGTCGTTTATAGGTGCAAAATTGCCAGCATTAGCAAGTTGAATCAATGAAAGAAAAGCACTCGAACGGATATATAGTAACTGAATTTATTCGAACGCTTGAGATAAATCGAATATAATTCATATAATCTGCCATCTAAGCATTAGTTAACAATAATTACACATGTTATGCGTTCTCTGTTTCCTCTAAAATCAGTAATTGTAATTAAAAGTTTTCCAACACAGAAATCATTTTCATAACTTCTACTTCTAATAAGAAAGTCAAATCAAAGTTTCAAAGTTCAAATACCATTCACAGCAGCTGATGAATCCGTCCTACATATACACTATCGGTTAAGTCATAATCCTTCTTAAGGGTACGTGTAATTACTCGACCAGTTTCTCATTTTCTATATTCTCTTCTCGCGGATTAATCAAAGCATTCTCGAACTTCCAAATCCATCATTAAATTATTATAGCTCTAACGCAGCAAAATCCCACCCGCAACAACTAATCATCAAACCTCAACTAATTAACAAGTCATTTAAAACCAATACACATTGTACCTTCATTACTTCAAGGAGCTATGCGCTATCAAGGTTAAGATTCGTCTACAATCTTCGCACCAGGTCAAGTTTCTAACTCTTTTATACGTTTCCTAAGCAAATGATAGTTACCATGCATTAATAAAGTTCTCATTTCAAATTCAACACATCTACCAAGGCTTTGAGAAGGTGAATATAATGTACATTGGATTGATTTGGGATTCAAGATGAGGTTTTATACATCAGGTGTAGAAAGCCTCCTGCGAGCTCATGACATCACACCTGTCAAGTTGCGTGACTGTGAGCACTCACAGGAAGGAAGTTTGACGTAAATTCAAACTTATTGTTTTTTTGCACGTACATTTTTTCATGCATGTGGAACGTAGCATGATATTTAAAAATTAAGTTTTCATAATACAATACAATGTGTGGAAAAATTTCCTTTCCGGGCCATTGTTTTCAACCCGCAGATTGGTTTTCATCTGCTCTCGAAACAATTGCATTTTTAGAGGAACCTCTCAAGCCAAATTCAACTTCAGCAAAACAGAATGTCCACTTGTAATTAACACATGGGAACAGTTCCTTCACGAAGTATTGGGATTTAACAATATTGGCAAGCGGAACGAATACAACGTCGGATTTTTCGATCACGAGACAAGCGAAATCGATCGAATCTAATGAGAAGGTGCTAGAATCTCTTTCAACACTTGTTACTGTATTCATCCGTAGTATTATTTTATACCCGGAACAATTCCAAGCCAGAAACTAGCAGATCTGCAGCTGGAACTCTTGCAAGAACATTGAGGAGAAAGTATCGAACTTTCACACCCCGGTATCTTTCACCAGCCCGTTCCTGTGTTAAGGGCGTCGATGTATTCGGTACATTTCTAACCTTTTATCACGTTATCTTTTCATTTCTACCTAATACAATAGAGCAGGGAACTTTGAAACTTGCTCACACTTTGTGCATAATCAGAAGCCTTAAAGACAAGCTTACACATTCATGCTACCATTACAGTAAACTTAGTTTACACGGTTTCATTATTGCATTCCTGGGACCTACATTCTAGGCCATCCTATGGCTTAGACGAGGTGAGATTCAAAACTCCAATGATACGGTACCATATTTACACTATATGATTAAAGAATCAATACTTGACTCACATGTCCCTCACAGGTAAGCTTTTACTGCTTGACCGCACCCCTTATACGTCTTAACGCCTAGACTTGACTGTAAAATACTGCCCACTGCTGAACCAGGCACTAAAGCTATAAGACTAATTGGGTCAAATGCGTACCTTATAGTCGATTAAAGATAATTACGCAATGTGTTGTTAGTATGTTAATCACTCATTATTGATAGAGAAGTAGCTACTACACTAGACAATGTCTGGATGAACTGGATGAACACCGCTGTACAATTATCAATCAGTTACGTAAAGTGTAGTAAGGTCAAGCTTAAATGTATCGCAACTGACAATGTGAATTAGCTGATCACTTCACACGATTACAGGAAATGGCAACGCATTTCCAACCCTTTCTATGTAATGCCAATCTGGCCCTGTGGTGAGACTGAAACTATCACTCAGTTGGGCAATTTCACGTTTTAAAAACGTAATTCCTGTCAGTTGGACCTGGAATTTTACCTAATCCTTAAATCTTTTGGAAATCAGGTATTAGATATTGGTTCCAGGCGTCAATAGGCGTTTCAGATAGGAATTTTTCGCTAACACAAGCATTACTTCAAGTAGCACTTTGCGGAGCACCTTTGATAGCATACGTTTACTGAATTTCAATTTCACTCATTAATTGCTGTAACAGCTTACAAGGTTAAGTAGCTACATAGAATGTGAAATTATGCTCATCCTGCCTCGTTATCATTTATAAGTGCTGCAAATAGAAATTTTGAGAACGTTTGAATTTTGTTGTATTGTGAGAGGGAGAAGCAATACCTCCAATTAAGGATCGGAAAGGAGCTGGAAATGGATTTGCCCATGTAGGTAAGTAAGTAAGCCATTCTTTTTTCCCATAGAAATATCTGACTGGAATGCCCTGCTTTGAATGTAAGGTCCCTGCTTACGTTACCACTTTGCTTCGTCGAAGCAGAACGGCAGAAGGTTTCTCAATCTCGTTAAATTTAATTGGATTAAGGGGGTGCTGGAATATGGTGAGTTGTGGATTCTACGGTGTTGAATTCATGCTTCAATTTTGCAGAGTGACTGGTTAAAATTCCCTTGTGGATAACCTTAAATAACAGCCAAGCAATTCGAGCTGGTCTCGCCTCTCATACTGACGTCACGGCATGCATACATTGATTAGTTTGAAAAGGTTATTTTGCCACAGTAAGGCGTGAGATATCCTATAGTAATTGCTTGTGGAAAGATCTGAATGTGTGTATGCTCATGCGTGATTAAGCAATATGGCTGACCAATACGGGCTGGACCACAGATTGGTTCATGCCGTTAGACGATCCAACTCCAAACTCTACGAAGAGTAAGTAAGGTAATATGATCGCACGATGGCAAAATTTTAAGTAGAAACAGTGACTGCTGTGTGAGGAGCAAGCTGCACATCCGAACCTAGCTAATGTGAAGTGGGTCTGAAGGCTTTCACCAAACATTTGGCCACCTCACGGCTACTAACTACAGGACTATAGGCCATGGTTAGTAATGCTAGAGGCTAATAGCTACAAGAAAAGGTTGATTGGAAAATGTAGACTCAGCAGTAGAATGCATGCCTTGGCTATCCTGTTACTAACTATGGAATGCAAGTTAAGCGGATAATACTTTCAAGTCGCAGAGGAATCCATCCGGTACGAGTATATGAGTTGAACCTGAAAAGTGGGGTAGAAAAGAACGTGAGAGAAGGTTGCCAAATAATCGTTTCCATGGATACCATCACATCGCAGAAGTGCAATACTAACTTACCGATAATAACTTCTCCAGTTTTTAACAGCATTAGTCACTTCATAGGCCGTCCTCATCTCAGAGAAAGTGACTCCTCCAACAATGAAGATTATGAGGCGAGGAACGTTGCGCACTGCGGGTGTGGTTTGCTGTTGCTTGTGTAAGGGTCCGAAACGTGCACTGTTAGAAGACAAAATAAAGAAGGAGTTAACAACAAGTGCATTGACGATGGATTTCAAAAAAGTCACGGCAGTCAAGAAGGGTCACACTAACCTTGTTGCAGGTCCACGGTAGGCTGACGAGGCAGTTCGGCCGCCCCAGAAGGGGAAGTGCTTTTGATCTAACTTATCTTCGATAGCGTCTTCCATAATATCTTTGACTACTGGTGTCCATCTTGACATTTGATACGTTTGATCGGTGATTCTCTCCTTTCTCGGTACGTTGTACGTCTTTTTGCGGTTGCTCTGTTAAGGATTTAAGAAGACAGGTCAGCAAAGATGACGTACAAAGTTTAAGCGATTAGTTAGGTGGTCATTAATTTTAGTAGGAATGCAAAAAAAGTTACTAAAGATGATAGGTGGAGTGACAAAAATTATCATATGGTCGGAGGCTAATTGATAAAAGACTTACTCCATCGGATTTCACATTTATGCCCAGATTGGCCAAGTTGTCTATAATGCACCTGAGATCGGCATCGATGTTGGCATGTTGGATGAGCTTGTTCAAGTTTTCTTCTGAGATTCCGTTTTTCGACATAATGTACAGGAGAATGATTTCTTAACTTATCATAGCTCGTTATGCCTGTGGTGGAATTGTCCAGCAGTATCGGAACAATGTTTCGCATGTGGTCTTTAATCTTCTCTCCTTCCGAGTTCGTGCCCATCGCAAGATCCTTGAATCAAAGGTAAGCTCAATGACTTTGCTCATCTTTACAGTTAATAAGGGGCTTCGCCATGGTTTCTGTCACCAGCTAAGGAATGGTAACCATAGCAGCGCCAACTCCTTCAATTTAATTCAATAATTCTGCTAACCTGCTCGACTCGGCACAAGTTGTCAACTCGGTTCTGGTAAGCTTTCATACAATCTTCGGCAAGGTGCAAATGAGTCGCGTATTTGCTAAGTTCCTTTTGATACTGAGGCATCTTCTTAATTAACTGACCCAGGTCTTTCATCGAAGCCTTGTCGCTGGGAACACGTTTTGAGTCGATGAATTTCTTCAAGTTCTTTGTTACAGCCCTGCAATGAAAACGATTGGGTTAATAACACAAATTCTCTGGCCACGCTTGCCACCATCAGTTTTAAAGCTAGGAATTCCAAGTTATACTTACTGAGATACTACAGCAATGTGCTGATGCCTTAAGTCGACCCACAGCTCGTCGTTTTCGTCAAGTAAAACTTCCTTGTCTTGCCCACCTGTTCCTTCGTACCTGGATATTTCATACATTCATGAGCCATTCAGTTATTTTCAAGCAAACAAACTTCATAGTTTCATTCATGAACAACTTTTGTAAAATTGGCAAAAAAACATACTTGTAAACGTCATTCTCAATGTTCAGAAGATCGTAGGCCATAGCCTGAAAAGTAAGTTCGTGAAGCAGGGGAGTGACGCAGTCAAATCCTCTGTCTAAAATCAGCAACTGCGATCTTGCTTTCTCCCGTCCCTCTCCCATTGTTGGCTCGTCAGCCTTGTAAGCATCAAGCTTCTGTTGCTACCATTTGTGCTAATTCAACATTGCGTTCGAAATCTCCTCTAAAATTGCAAACAGGCACATGTTCAGCTCCTACAGCTCCAACGCAATCAAGCCTAAAACGCTAGCATTCACGTGGAACAAGGGTCAAGCGGTCATTGACACGTGACTGCTGATTGCGATTCCAAGTTTCGACACGAGGATTAAAAGTTTGCTAACCCACCTGTATCTCACACCAGGATATTCGCCAAGTGTGGCACACAACGTCGCAATTTGTTCAGCCATCCGCTCCATATTCGCAGTCCGCCCGGCAGTATAACGAAGGGCTGTAATAAAGCTGGAACGCCCCAGGACAATCTAATGAGAACACCTAGAGCCAGAAAGATAAAAATAAAACTGATGAGCTCAACCATTCTCAGTGTCCAACCAGCAAAGCCAGTAATTGAATTTCCGATAAATCAATCTGCTCTCCAGCGAACATGCTGGGCTTAACGTTCCAAACTTGAGGTTGATTGCACACAAAAAACTCACCTGCCCTTCGTAAGGTAAGAATGCAATATTGATTTCCTTGATGGTTTTGATTCTTTTACCACATGGAGATTTACACAGCTCGTTAAACAGTTCCTCAGGGCACACTAAAATAAAGGATAGATGACATTTTAGATGCAGAAAAATAACCATTTTTTTACATATTTACATCTCGTTGCACAGAAACTCCCAGTCCTTTCACTTTCTTTCAAGCACTGGAAATTACCTTTATGCAATATTTTTAACCTCCACGAAGTGCATAATGCAAAGAAAATTTCAAGACTTTTTCCCCTTACCTTCTGTGAAGAAGACGTGAACGTTTCTGTACATGGCCCTATGCAAATTATCGTAGTCTCCCATGAGGGCCTCCACAGAACTCTTGGATGGTGTTAGCAAGTAAATTGCATCCATGGTTGGAATAGGTTCTCGCTTTTTCTGCAAATCTTCCACAATGGTAATACCTTCCGCGGCAATCTCGTGCATTTTGCAACAAGCAGAAACCATCCTCATGGCCAACCTATCCGCGACAAGGACTCGCCATTCCACCGCCCCGGGCTTCTTCTTGTTTCCGGATGCTGTGCCCCGGATAACATCGTTCATAATCTCTGTAATTCAGCCAATCAAATTTCCATATGTAAGTTAGCGATTACGATTAATAACAAGCAGGTTCATAGCTCAGAATCGCGATTGTTGGCAAAACCTTAAAGAGCAAGAAAGGATTATGGCAGCAGGCTTTATGCAATTTATCCGTAGATTGGATCAGGTGCTTAATGCGCACTAGCTTGTAGCTTTCACTCGTGCGTCATAACGAAGCCCTGAAAAGTTTTAGCTTATCCTAACTCTTGCAGTTTCTATATTTTCGTTAAGATATTTGTGTTTAAGCCTTAACCTGATCCCAACTGATGACAGAATAACAACGCTACATACTTTTACACTCTTCAAAAAAAACGTCAACATAATTTGAAAGCTTAGGGGATCTTTTTAGGCTAAAACAAACTGATGTGTGGGTCTCATTGTGTTAATTAATCTGAATTTTCGCAACCACGAACTCATGCCCTTTGTTTAGTCCTAAAAAAAGTACTCATTCTATTCCAGACTGCAGTCCAAAATCAAGGAAAGAAATGAAAAATCATGATTTTTTCCATAAAGAAAGGATATTTCATACAGACGGGACCCTGAGAAATGTTGTCATATTACTTGAATCTTGCAACAGAAAATGAGCGTTAAGGCGGAAGTGCAAGCTCCAAGTTCCATAAACAAATTGCATCAGTGCCATTTTTTGTGCAAAATCCAGACTGATTTTTAATAAAGGGGTATTTATCCTTCATTGGTCTAATTTGACCACACACCTCCCAAATCAAGGAAGGAAGGGACATTAACCACAGTATGTACGTCAAATTCCTCTGTACTGCGTATAGGGGAAATCCACCTACAAATCACGACACGAAGGGATGAACACACTATGTACGTGAGATAAATCCCAAATTCGCTCCTGATACAGGCATCTGTCTCAGTCCTCCAGATCACAACTTTCTTCCAAACTTGATTCAAATGTTTTTCAAAATTCACTTAGGAATGTGGGTAAAGCCTGAAAAATTTATTTTTTCAAATGTGATGAACAAAATTTTAAAATAAATTACTTACTTTGACCGACCAAAGTTTTGAGCGCCATGTTGCTGGACTCGTCTTTCACTCTTACACTTTCTTCTGCAAACTGACTGCCTAAAGGACTGCTATACCCCACTACTGACTTTCTCCAGCACGGTCTCTCCCTCCCTATCTTGCAGAGCGTGCGCGTCATGATAAGAGCTCGGAACACCTTTCCCTCCGCACCCGACTCTTAACTGCTTTCACTACATCGTGGTTTACATACCGCCGTCTGCATACTATACGTTCAGCCTACACTTGCGAACATAATTTAAGGTACATTGCCTTGCCTTGGCTACATGACTTTTAAGTGGTTA
>VRMD01002270.1:0-13774 GCA_009872375.1 Sminthurides bifidus | reverse complement strand
TGCGCATTTGGAAAGGTGGGGATCAGAGAAAGTTCTGTGCTAGTTCCAGACTTTTTCCCCATCTCTCTATGAATGAGGTACACTTAAAGGATTCAGATTTTGCAGTAGTCTCCTTACAATGCGGGAATTTCAAAATAACTGGTTAAAAATTTGCTGGGACACATCCATAAACTGCATGGTGACAGTGTAGGGTGTGTGTAGTTGAAGTTTGCTGGTATATGCTATAGGTTTTATCGGATACCATTTATTCAAAACGTTCTTCGTTTTTAGCTCATTGTTCTTATACTCTGTCTTAAGCTTTAGCAAGTAGTAACGATATAAAAAGTTTACTTTGTTAGGTTGTGGAAAGAAACAAGATAAAATGAACTAAAATTTTGAAGACATAAAAAGCAAGTATTCACTTACATTTATGAGTGAAATTCGTGAACAAATTTGTACCAATTCTACTAAAGATGTTGGTGTTTTGTAAATAATTTTAGATGGTTTTAAAATACAGTATTATTTGAAATTATTTTTGAGACATAGGCAATCCATGAAAATGGTATAGGTTTCCCTGACGCACGTGAAACGTGGTTGGTAAGTCGTAGAAACTTATTTTCATTGGAAACTTCACGTAAATCACTCCCTCATTTTGCTTTTTACTTCTTAATTGCAGCATCTAGATCGCTGTTACTGCCTAAGCAGAGAATATTTGTTGAGTGCAAAAGCTGTTATGGAAGCTGACAAACTCGTTTCTTCCTATGCAGTCATCGGTAGGTTGTGCTTCACTTCATTTTCAAGTCGGACTTTTTGAATTTTGCTTGACTTTATGTTCTATGGACCATGCAGCCGATTGTGACAAAGTTCTCAAGTATCTTTCAGTTCTTGCATTGCTTTGACGTCAAAATCAAATTTTTATTACTGGGATGGTTTAAGTTCTGCTGATGATTTTGTGACATATCTGAACTGATTTCTGAATGTTGTATCGATGACATTCTAGCTTAACCGTGCGGAGATTTGCACTGAGGCAAGCAATGAACTTTGTTGCAGGGTTGTTGGATCTCGGAAATGAAGCCTTGCTAAATACTGTACTATAGTGTAATGAAGGTGGCGTTGATTGTAAAATTTTAAAGAGTTTGACAAGAAGCTCATCGAGATGCAAGGTGGCAATTTGAAGTTACGGCAGCATTACGAAGGTCCGCTCAATAAGTACACAAATGTGATGAAAGGATGGCAGTCGCGATGGTTCGTACTGAAGCCTGAGAAGGGTATCTTGGAATATCATGTGGTAATTTGTTCCGTTTCTTGAATTGTTCCTTTAGCACGATTAAGTTACGGTTAAGCAGCCTGAAAAATGTTATGAAACCGTGATGATTTTCGCGCAGTCTGAAAACGAAATGAAGATTCAGAACAGGCCTCGAGGTGCCTTGCATTTAGCCGGCGCTGTTATATCTCCAAGTGAGGAAGATTCTCATACCTTTGTTGTAAATTCGGCATCTGGGGATGTGTATAAGGTGCGAGCTGTAGATGCCAAAGAAAGACAAGAATGGATCAATAGAATTAGAGCCGTCGCAGAGTTGCATTCGCAAGCCTTAGCTCAGGTACTGTGAGCAATAAATACACACTTTTTGGCGTTCCGGCAGAGTTATGACTTACTTGCAAAACTAATTCTGCCTCATTAATTGTTTAGACTAATAGTCCATTGGTGTCTCGAGAGCATGGATCATCGTCATCGAGAATGGTCGAGTGCAATATCTCAATCTTAGATGCATTTGGTCAAGTTCAAGAGTGGCTAGAGCGAGCCAGTCATGCTTGCCAGGATGTAGGGCAAGCTGTCGATCGGTTTCCAACGTCAGGTACAAGATATCTACTTCTGCTTTCGGGCAATTCTGCGTTTTTCGTTCTGCGACTTTACTTTCAAGCAACTGTATTTTAATGCAGGTCCTGGAGTAAAATCCACCGACCAGAATGTGCTAGTCTTAAAAGCATTGTCACAAACCACGATGGGTTGTTTAGAAGAGTGTCTTTACGCCTTACAACTTCAGCAAAGGATATCTATGAAGTCCGAAAGCTCCATGTCGCTTCCTTCCTCCTTGCAATCCTCTGCTCATCATTCGCAGCCTTCATCGGATCATAAGCCGGTGGAAGATAAGCAGTCAGGATGATAAAACTGAAATTGCTATAACTACTACTCCGCGGGAGACGTAATGCCAGCACATGAGTAAGTGCTAGTTGTTATTACAAGTTGGCTGAAAATAGTCCCGGCGACGACACTTGTTTGTTTTTGTATTGAACACGACGTCGAAGCAAAAGTGCTAAATATGGACAGGATAAGGCTCCTGTTCTCATTCCTCATAAAGCATTCCCAAAAATAAGCAGCTCCTTGATCGATCCCTTGATTTGTTCTAGCGGATTTATTTAGTTAGTTAATGCTTCGTTACTATCATAGTGAGCAATGTTAAAACGTACGAAATAAAAA
Organism: Sminthurides bifidus; assembly: GCA_009872375.1. Taxonomy (NCBI): domain Eukaryota; kingdom Metazoa; phylum Arthropoda; class Collembola; order Symphypleona; family Sminthurididae; genus Sminthurides; species Sminthurides bifidus. Next base: position 11,316 of record VRMD01002270.1, on the reverse strand, counting down.
CGCATTCAGATTAGAAGTCTCCTCTGCTCGAAAAGCTATATCTTTTTGCTGTTTGTCCCATTATACTGAGCTGAAGTATAGTTTGATCACGCAATAGTTTCATGATTGGTTGAGCAGTATAATGCTTTGTTCAAGCGAAATTTTTACCAGCTCATGGTGATGGTTACACAACAGATTCGTTTTAAGGTCACGATTGCTTCCGTTTACGAGCAATGCCTAAAACTTGCGAAGTTATTATACACTCCTCAAACATTGGGTTTGAAACCCCACTCTTGTAGTTTGGAACAAGTGACACTAAAATAGAATGCACGATTTTGCTGGACATGAGTGAAATTTTGGGTGTTAAACGTGTACTCATTTGCGGTTGCATGCGACGAGAAAGATGCATTGTGGCAAGCGTTTCCGTCAATGAAAAGCCAAGTTGACACGATGTTTGTCAAGCGGCTAAGCAGCTCCTCTATGTTCAATGCAATTGTTGCAATTTGCAATGCTAGGCTAGCCATATAGGCTTGCTTCGGTCGCACAGTTTTTCCAACACTGCTACCGCGCGTAGGTATGACTACAGATCGCCAGGGTGAGTAATCTGCACACGAAGTCATTCTGCTTCAACAAACCCTACGTAAATACAGAGGATGAACAGATGCAAATCCGTCCAGGTTGACATCATTCGTGAATGTCTCACGTTGGTATCGTATGAATCACACTGATGGCAACATAACATCCAATGTTTACATTTCAGATAACATCTAGGGCTTAAAGCAAACCCTAAAGTAGAACTATCAATTTAACAAGTGGACGATGAGAAGCCTACTCTTTCGCGTCCAAAACTTCAGTTGCTCAGGAATAGACAGAATCTGCGAAGCGTTGAAAACCATAACGAAACGGAAATCAATCATGCGTAAAAGCCCACAGCCTTTAATCAAGAGCTCATGCAGTTACAATTCTCAAAAATGCTTACGACAAGTTCAAATAGTTTTCCATTGTCTCCGATTGCCGGTGAAGTGGTAGTTGCAAGTTGCAAACATAAAAATAACAAATTTCAACTCACATATCATTTACTGTCAGCAGAAGCACAGATGAATCGCATCGGGGCAAGCAACATGTCATGATGCCATGCGTAAAAGTCTTTAAGGGAATTGATTCGAATCAGCGTCTAAAAATTCCTATGAGCTAAAGGAAATGCATTCGGTATTTGCTTGAAATCCGCTGACGGGCAGGAAATGTTCGCTCATCTTCCGGTTCTTGTTTATGCTCCTGGTTTGTCTTCAGCTATAAACTTAAGTGGCAGTGGCAATGAAGATATCTCCTTGAAATACGAATCAATTCTGCCGTCAGGGTGGAAGCATGTTATTATTAATCATAGCCTGAACCCATGACGCATCTTTGTTCGCATTGTCTTCCTTCCGAGTCAACCTTCTCGTGTATTTGATGTGATTGAAGAATTTCCTCTGAATATTCTCGATTCGCTCGTCTGGTGGCTGCCGAAGGGAGAGAATGATAAATTTTTCAGATTCATACTATAATACGGTTCTGTACAAAGTGCGTAAATGGTCCCTGCCTTGTTCACACCAAATTCAGAATATGATTACAAAATATTTTCGTGATGATAATGATGAAGTGTTAAGCAACCACAACCGTACTCGATTCCTGGGATAAGTTGAGCTAGTAGATCTGTGTTAACATAACAGTTCGGTTCTGACCAGCATTGCCCTCAGTAAGCTAAGGATCTGCGGTTCTGGAAGCATTCATTCATTTTATCAGCATTTCCAAAACATCAAACACACATGGGACTCGGATGAGGAAGAGTGAGTAATGTGTAAAGTACACTGTGGGTTTTGTAAGTTCTATTAGTTTCATGGCTGTAAGCTTGTAGGAATAGCGCGGATTTTGCTCTCATAGGGACTTTTCAGCCCCTTCCGTGTATTTGAGCAAGTTTCCATCTCCTAAGGCTTTTTGGCCATTGGAGCGTTTTCACAGAGCAAGTGAGGAAGCGATATAAGCCTCCAAGACTTGAATCTCTCACTTTGAGTTTGTAATATATCACCGGGATTCGTGCTTTGAAAAATCAAAAGATTTTCTACAATTTAGGAAAATGCTATTGTGATTATTCTTGAGACTGGTAAACGCCAAAAAAGGAATATAATAGGTGTTAGAGACAAGTGAATAGTTTAGTTCAACCGCAGGCAAACCCCGCGCTTATCAACCAACCAGCAAAGGAAAGGATTAAAAATGAACGCCAGTAAAATCTAAAGGCTTCAGTTTACGATATTTAAAGGCTGTTGAGATTCACAGCAGAGATCTATTTCATGCGTGCGAAATTAAAACTGTAGTATGTACTGTTTTCTTTTGCAAACCTGCAGTCTTCGGAAACGAGTGCTTTTATAGTAATAGCAAGACTTGTTTGGGTCTTCAAACCGGATTTTCGTCATTGGCATACTACAAAGCAATAGTTTGAATGTGCCTGTGCTGTGTATTTAAGTGATGGGCATGATGACGGCTAACATTTGTAACGGATCATGCATTGAAAAGATGCAGTTACACCAACATGACAACTTGAACTAAAGCGATACGCAAGGAAACAAAGGGTAAGCTTACTTTTAATTTTTAATCACAGTTATCTTATCGCCAAAATTGTTTAAGCCTTGATTCATCATAGTTTTGTGAGTTCATTCGGTATTGAGCTTCAGCATATATGTATTCGTAGCTAGGTAGAAGCATGTAATGGTCGCTGAATCCTTACGCAACATTACTGATTGACTACCGTGATTAGATGCCGGATCGAAATAATTATTTGCCTTTGAATGTAATCGACATTCCCTCTTTAAACTAAACTATTCAACCTTGCAAAATACATATGCGTGAGCGTACACTAACTCATATGTTTATTTTTTTTGTCGAAGGGTTTAATACATATTCCAAATCTAAAGCGTGTATTAGTAACCCTAGTTACATTTTGCGAGAACCTCACAACTTGTCCTCATTCGCAACTTATGGCTGTGAAACATTTCGACACGCTGCTGAGCTGATGCGCCAGCGAACTTGATAAACCAAGGTCATTGCAAATTAGATGCACAATCTCGCTGACAGCGCTTACCTTTGGTTTAGTTAGTATTTGAAGCTGGTCTTCTTCCTATTCTCAGGTGACCTTGCGCATTAAGTTTATTATACTTGTAGTTCCACATTTTTTTCGTCAACTTTTTAACAACCTTGCGGTTAGGCGTTTAACTATGAGCACATAGATAACTGATGACGTTTGAACTTATTATTTAAGTGAGGCAGAGTTACCGCGGTAGTTAATTAGTACACAATTATTCACTCTCTGACCTGCAATAAGTCGCAACAATCCAACCTACTTTGATTAGGTAGGAAATTTAGGAGTAAATAGAATAGTGCGATTGGAAGTCATCGTGAACAGAAGTTACCTTTTTTTCGCTTTCTTTGTAGGCGTTTATCGTGGATTATCAGACCTTCAAACACCTGTGACTGGTAGACTGTGAAGTATACTTCAGAGGACGCAGTCAATCAGTGGTTGTGAACACGAATTAAATGCTGTCACAGGACGTTTGGATGCGAAAGCTCTGACAATGGCTTCCTTTGATCCGGAAAATGTTAAGAGGTAAGTGAACCCGAGATAAACAGGGGTTTAGTAACTTGACATATGACATATTTTCGAATATTGTGGACAAATAATGAAATAGCAACTAATTTACAAATTTTTACTTCTTGCAGTTGGTATTTTAAACAAATATCACGCCAAGACGCAACTGATATTCTCATGTCAGAGCATGACAGCGGAGTTTTTCTTGTACGGGATTCATCGTCAATTCGTGGAGACTATGTTCTGTGTGTAAAGTAAGCTGATTTAGTGATTTGCAGAATCGTCGGCGGCTATTTTACTCCCAGTTAAGTTAGTACCAGAAGCCATACAGTAACTTATGAACTTTAATTGGTATTGCAGGGAAGATGCAAAGGTGTGTCACTACATCATTAACAAACTCAACCGGGATAACGATACTCCCGAGTACAAGATCGGTGATCGAGTGTTTACCACTTTACCTCAGTTGTTAGATTTTTATAAGCGTCATTACCTAGATTCCACTCCTCTAGTGCGGCCAGCTTTACGTAGGACAGAGAAGTGTATAGCAATGCATGACTTTGATGGCAAGGTATATGGGAACTTCAAGATTATTGTGAGTGCTTGTAAGGGCTTTGTGATAGTTGGATACAATGTTTTGATGGTAATTTGTAGGATCAAGAAGACTTACCTTTTAAAAAAGGCGAGATATTAACAATTGTGAAGAAGAATGAAGAGAATTGGTGGACAGCTAGAAACAGCCTTGGGAAATTGGGCGCTATTCCTGTACCTTATGTGAAGCCTGTAAGTCGAGGTTGGCTTTATGCGATCGTCGTCCTAAATTTTAGAGGTTTCAAAAGGTGACGTTTTATTCTTGTTTCGCAGTACGATGAGCGATTCATGGAGCCCGTATGTGATTTCGCACCGGATCCAGAACCTCTGGAAAGACCGAAGTCTGATTCCAAACCTCGACTCATAGAGGTACTGTAGAAATTCGAGAGAATAAGCTGGTTGACGGAATTGCATTGGATTCTAATTTCTAAATAATACGAGATAGTAAAGCACGTGTTTTTTTTTCAGGCGAGTAAAAGTAAATTTGCTAGAGTGAAGCAGAGCAGGGTGCCAAACGCATACGATGAAACTGCGCTGAAACTTGACATTGACGACATTATCCGAGTCACTAAGCACAATATTAGTGGTCAATGGGAAGGAGAGATCATTTACCCGTTCTCTAAGGCTGGGAAGGTAATACATACCTAATTTTAATAAAGTGGGTTCATACCTAGAGTTTCAGCCTGAGGCTTTCAGGCAGCCGATTTTTATTGTGGACTGTATATAATTTTCAGAGTGGCCATTTCCCCTTCACTCACGTAGAGGTTGTTAACGACCAAGATCTTCCTCCAGGAGTTGTAGTGAATGGAACTGACAAAAATTCTGAAAAGCAGGGAGATTGATAAACTCATCTGGTAGCTCAATGTGTAAATATAAGGATTTCAGGATCCATTTGCGAGAACTTCGTGTAAGATGAGCCATAAAGCCAAACTAAGGAGAAGATTTCAGCTGTGATGCACATTCCGATAAAAACAAGTCCCCAGCACACATCCGTAGAGTGCAAACTTTCAAAGTCACCCACCTTTTTGACATCTGAAAATATATGCTGCATTATAACTTCTTGTGAAACCCTCTTGATGAGCGTTGATTTCTCAACGAGCATTCTTGGCAGCTGATTCTAACGGAGCTACATACCCTCCTCGTGTGAAGCAACTACGCCAATCGGACAAATTCGTAAAATGTAATTAGGATGGAAAACGGACGCTGCTATTAGCATAAGCATGTCGTGGATGGATCAGATGACATACATAAAATGCTCTGGATTACGAGTACTGCCAGAAACCACAAACGTTACATACTTAATGGTAATAAGCTGTGCCGTAGTTTGGTGTCGATAGTGTGATATTCAGTGACGTGTATTCCAAGAACTTCAACTGTCATGTAGTCACGCAGTTTCTTCTTCCATCAAACGAAAACTCCAAAATGTCTGATGCTAGTGCAATTCTTCTGAGCGGAGGAGTTTGTTATTCGTGCTCTATGGCACTTCCGGAAAACTACCCTTTCTGAAAGGAAAGAAGTCATATCAGCATTGAAGTAGGAGCACTGTAAATTCGAAGCGTTGTATAGCTGTGAATCGTAATATTAGTTACAAAATCTATTTCTGTTACAAAAAAGATGATACACAGTAATGACCTGTCCCAGGAGCTCTAGTCAACGCTTGGTAGAGTTGTTAAAACTGATCTTGGACGGCATTATTTAACGGTACAAATTTAATTTTGTATAAGGAAGCGTGTAATTAGAACGCTTTCAAGGTTAACAAGTCAGCTCCTGTGTACTTGGTGATTGTAGATCGTGAGAAAAAACTAAACCGCCAGTAAAATGATAAGGTGGATTGGATTGAGTAACCACGGGCGCTTGTCTTTCTTGGTTTCCTCCATTCAACAATACTCTTGATTCGTGTGTTTTTTGTACTATTGGCTCAACGTGCGCGGGGTTCATCGACAGTGCAGCAAGGAAAAAGACATAAACTCCGTTGTTGTTTGACATTCAAAATTCACAAGAATTTAGTCCATCGTTATTATTTGAAATGGCTTGCTGGTTTGTATGTCTAGTGACAAACCGGAATCTTTACCACTTGCAGTTTACACATGCTCGCTTCGTGATCTGAACAAAAGTCTTATCACTCAAATAAAAGTGAAATGATTAGCATTTTTTACAAAAACAAATTTGCGGTGTCACAGAACTTTCATGAATTTTTGGAGTGGAAGCTTTTTGACGCTTACATATACCTTGGTTTTGCATCTCAAAAAGTTACTGTTACAGGCTACAATCTTACTTCCACGCAGTAGCAAACGAAACGCTAATCAACCGCAAAGCCGCAACTTTAGCCGCACCCTATCATGAATATTCGGAAATAAAAGCAGCTAATACTGGTAGCAAATGCACACGATTCGAACATGATTATTTGGGCCATATAGAATACAGTTTTGGTTTCCTTGTTCATGTTCTTAGAAATACTCTCCCACATTCTCCAAATGTCCTAGACCTGTTCTAAAATGGATTGCGGCTCGTGGCTTTCAGTTGCTCGAAAACTTGCTGTCCAACTTAACCACCCCGGAGATTTCTATTAGCTGAAGCCTCACATGGTATTTATGTGATTCATCGAACTAAATGGCATAAGATGAATTCCACACCAATTTCCTCTTGCCACATAGCAAGCATGGTAGAATTAGTTATGGCGCAGAACTTTGTTAAACGTGTCACACCCACGGTGCCTCCTAAGGGAAAAATCGTTTTGCGAAATATGAATTAGCAGATACGATTTGAATCAACTTTGCTGTGTTGCGAATAATTTTAAAACCTTAATTGTATAGTGAGCTCCGATTCTGAGTTGGTGCACGTATCTGATTCGTGTGAAAAAGTGCCTGCGTCTCCAAGCTCCAAAGTGTGGCAAAAGCCTGGAAAGATGTCGAGGAACACGTTCGAGGAGAAGGGATACGAAAGGTGAGATGCACAATAATCTGAGGCTGGAACCATAAGTTTGAAAAAGAGAATTGCCTACAAAAACACATCATTGCTGAATTGGTGGTTCACAGTTTCCTGTACATCACTCTAACCCATGGTGAAGCTGATCGCTGCCTCATTTCAGAAACACCTGGCACCTTCTTACTTCGAGGATGTACTAGCCAACCTGGAGCTTACGTCATATGTATCAAGTATGAATTTTCGCTGTATCTCTGTATAAAACTGAATGTAGACCGTTAGACGCGACAATGACAAACTGGTGCAGAATTCAAGATTAGTTTGATTTCAACTTCCTGTCTAGGGAACACGACACTGTTCGTCAGTACAAAATCAACGTGAACGAGGTCACGGGACGAATTCTACGTCAGATCAGAATCAAAATTCAGTGACTTGGAATCCTTATTGGCATTTTACAAACGTCATGCCTTCACTGACACGCCACTCTGGCTTCCTATCGATCCGGCCAAGGTGCCCAAAACTCCCAAGTCACCGAGACCACTGAGGGTGAAAACTGAACCTGGGGTTGGCGGCTTGCGAACCGGACTTTACAGTCCATCAATTGATACAAGATACTCAGAGGTTAGCTACTACCTGTTTTCCTTGCGGCTGTCGGTATTGGTGATTCTTCATTCAGTTTGTGCCATTAAGCTATTATTACAATAATTGCTAAAACTGCTTCTTGTGCTGGCAACAGGGCGACAAAACTCGATATGCTAGAGTTACTAGGTCGAGTCACACGAGTGTTTATGACGAGTCTTTTCTGGATTTGAATGTTGGCGATATCGTAAAAATCAAACGGTTGAGCCCAAACGGAGAGCTTGACGTGGAAATCGATGGACGGGTGAGTAACAAAACAATCACGTCAGTGCGACTAAGCATGTGCTATAATTTTGATTAGTTGTTAGCTGACAGTGTTTCTTGTTATTTCAGTGCGGAAAATTTCCTTTCACAGCCGTGGAGCTGATTAAGGATCCTTGAGGTACGGCGATGGTTTTTGGAGTCTGAAATGAGTTACTTAATCGTACTATGTGTAACATATTGTATATGTACTTTCATCTACGGCTACGGTAAATAAATCTGTTACTAAGCTTGAGCTTTTGTGTATCCTTCGTACCTTTTCGTTTTAGCAAGTGAATCTTCAATAGGTTCTGCTGATTATTTTATGTACAATTACCGGTTTTCAGAAAGCTCCTTATTGGAACAAAGCATTAAAAATACACCGAAAGTACTCATTCACTTACCAAGCAATTGGTTGAGATTTAGTAAGCATACATTCAATACAATTTGATCCAGGCAAGTGCTTTTTTTAACTTTTAGTTTAACCCTATAACAGAATATTTCTGTTGTTACCATTCTGTTAGATGCGTTTCAAGCATAAATAGTGGCTTCGTGCTTGATATTTCCTCTATCACTCCATTTATATCACGAAATAAAAAGTAAGTAGTCTTCAACTCAAGACTTGCAGCAATTACGGCTTCCAGACAAACTTAATTGCGACTTTAAGTTGATCGGGCCATAAAGGCCAACATGATTACCCTGTAGTACGAGGGACGGATTGATGAAAAATGCAGCTCAAATGTTTTCTCACTGTACTTCATATTTAGAGGTACCAATGGCAAAGCTTGCCTTGCTTTGGTAGTAACGGGCGTGAGCTGTAATCCGCGCCATCACCGCATCTCTTATCTTCTGGGATCACCATGCGAAATAAAAGTTAAAAATGAATAAAATTAGATAACACCTGAACTAATCTGGTTTTGTTTCAAATCCTTTGTTTTGGATTAGGTAGGTGGGTGGAGACTTTCTCCATTCAAAAATTTGCAAGGTCATGAACCACTCTTTGTTCTTGATGACTAGAAATGCCAATTTTGTACAGGTTGCCATACGAGGATGGACAAGCGTTTCCATGAGTTAGTCCAAGTGGAGTTCTAACTGCAAGCTAGAACAAAACAGACATTACATCATTTGCATTCAACTTTTGGTACTTGTGTACACACAGAGAATACAGAATCTAAGTGTATTATTTGTCCACCGAGCTCTTATCGATTGACCTCATCTTCGGTGGCCCTGACTCCATAATGATGATTAGCAGAAGCATTATTGATTGAAAGCGGAGGATTCAAAATTCACGCTTTGTGATTTTAAAAAGAGAGTTCTCAGTAAGTAGTAGACAACTCTCACTATTGTCTGGACAGGACATTTTAGAATAATTCAAAGCTTCCACAATGTCTAGCTCGCTCTTCCTCACTAATTATTCGATGGAACATACATACAGAATGAATCTGAATAAGGTGGTTCAAAGGTACTGCCATCCGTTAAGTTTACGTTAAACAATGAAGATCATTCGCTTGGACTATTGATATTAACCGTATGGAATAAGGTTGCCGATGTCTTGACACTGGCCGTCTTTAAAATGACAGTGTCCAGAGTTGAATTGATGGATGCAAGAGATTGGAGAAAGCGTAACAGATGAAAAAACCCGTTCGGATAAGTGAACCTAGCCAATTGCGGAAGGTGCGTTTATGATATATGATACGTAAGTGTAATGCCCCTACTTATCGTCTAACAAGGCAATTTTGACTCAATGTTGTGCTCATCTACTGATGCTCATAACAGTAACAGTAAATTTGGATCATCCGCTTCCTCCTGCATGAATCTTTGCCACTGTATAGACTGGTCAACGGTAAGGGTGAGATGAACGAAGCAGTAATGACTCTTGAGGATGAAAAGTCCGGATGTACCTAGGAGTGAAAAAGTTTATGGTGTGCGAAAAACTAGCTTGATTATATGTAGATACTCATCTGCCTGTGCATTTCATGCTCTTGAATCCCAGACATGACCAGAGCCAGGCATAGTAATGGTTCACTACGATCTACTATTCCTGGTCACCCAATCTATTTGGACTACAGTTTTGGGAGAGTAAATGAGAAGATCATAAAATTTCGCTCCTTTATTTAATCATGTGCTGAGGCCCTGACTACCGTCATTGTGACTCTGGTTTCGTGACAAGGTAACTATGAGTTCTTATTTGGTGGAAACTCACTCTTACGATTTGGGAATTGTGCTAGCTCTCGAGCTAAAAACTGGATTCGGTAGCCTACTTTAGATGCAATAGTGCGCTAACAAGGAGCAAAGAGCTTACGAACTGTATTTTTCCTGCTCTCTGAAGTTGCCCTCCTTTTCTCTATTCAGCTTCCCTGACCCGAGTTCTTGGCTTGTTATGAATCTAGTACTGTTTTAGTGGTAACCATGGCAACAGCCGAAAACAACTGTACTGGATCCTTGGCTCCTTGCAGGAGGTGAACCGCAGGTAAGCCTTGCGTGCTCCTTAAATTGTAAAAGCCTAAGAATATTTTGCAATACTTCAGTTAGACTTTCGGCAAGCTATTACCTGCCCGCTACTTGAACTCAGCAAGTGTTTTGCAGCTAGTCAGCTAGCCACAGTTACTAGTCGCTTTGGCATGCGGATTTGGGATTTAAAGGGGCTTCGCATTTCAAATCCAATGTTGCATAGTACATGGCAGAGCTGATACGCTTTCTGGATTAGATTTGGGTCTGGTTGCAGAATTAGAATAGCTTGTTGATAAGGAGAGAGGAGGAGGCGATTACCGGGGCAAAAATTTGCTCTTATTCGGTGAATGACCCGCACAATGCCTGAGCGGGTCCGAGTCTCACACTTGCATTCATAAGTTATTGCATGGACGCGACTCAGACTCCTACACCTGCCTTATTTGTAGCACTCTTATTGGGCAACATAGAAGCTCTTCGCAAGTTTCAGCCTCGGCTTCATCATTGCATTTTATGGGGAATTATTCTTGCACAGGTGGGTCTCCGCGTCGGGAGAAACGTTTCCAAAGGCCGAACGTGTCCTGGTCTTTCAGACTTACTCGCAGCCCGTTCGTGTTTCAAGACATTGTTCTCTCAGAAGCTCCACTCTTGGCTGCTCCATCGCTTTCTTTCATTAAGTAATTTGAATTCAAGTCATTCCGGTGTCGTTACACCAAGAGTGAAAGTGTATTACTTCTCCGGTGATACGGGGCAAGCAAGTGTATTTTTTTCAAGCCATGTAACCGCATCACTTGGCGGATTTTAACTTCAAATTTGCCAGGAGGGAAAAGGAAGTGCCAAGTTTCAACCTATTTAGCGACATGGACGATATCATAATGAGT
>VRMD01002269.1:0-13776 GCA_009872375.1 Sminthurides bifidus | reverse complement strand
CTCTATCACTGAGCTTCTCTACGGACTTAAGGATTTTTGCCGTGAATTCTTCTTGTAATTTGAGCCGAGTTGCAGTAGCGTTCAGATCACGAGCCAATTCTTCGATCTTCGTTGAATGCTGCTTAATCTGATCTGAGTTACTAGAACTCGTTACTAATGAGGCGATTCCGACTCCACCAATCGCAGCAACAATCAGTCCCACAGCGAAGATAGCCAGTGTTACAGGTTCTCTTTTCTCCCGTTGAAGAGTGAGCACTTTATCTTGCGGGCACATTTTCTCCAATTCTTGGATAAAATGGCTGTCGTAGATTTCTTCGCATTTACTTTTAATTTCATTGAAGCTGCTTCCCAGAACAACGGTTTCGTTGATCATGTCACAGGGATTATGAATGATCCATTTTATGGAGACGTCATAAATTCCTGTGGTAGCATAGCGGCCGTCAGGTTTCCATAAGATATATTCACCATTGTGCACTCGTCCAGGCACAAAACCGAGCCCTGTACCACAGATCATGAGAAACAATCCCAGCCATAGTAGCGGATTGATATTCAGAGCTCGCTTCCGGGGTGGTCTGTATGGTGTATCTTCTTCAACTTTCACTGATTCCAGCGGCTTAGTGTTAAGCTGATCAGGGCGAGTCATATTGATCAGCCTTCGGTTTGCCTCAAATTTAGGCTGTGGCAATGGCTTCGTCAGCATGTCTGCGGCTTGACGTGCAGAAGGCACAAATTCGAAAATGAGAGTGCCTGCTTGCACCTCATCTCTCACAAAATGATAGCGGACATCAATATATTTTGTTCGAGAATGATACATGGGATTCTCGCTCATTTTCATCGCTGCTTGGTTATCTCCTTCGATGAGAGTCGATCTTTTACGCTTGAATCCAATTTCTTCCATTAGTCTTCTCAACCACTTAGCTTCCTGGGCTGCGAAGGCCATAGCAATTTATTCTGCCTCACAGGTGGAGGTGGCGACAATCGATTGCTTCCTGCTGGCGCACGTGATAGGGCTGTGATTGATCATGAATAAATATCCGCCGTGCGATCTTCTTCTCTGTTGATCGTACGCATAATCCGAATCTGAATAGCCATGAAGGCGAATCTTCTCATTCCTTCGGTAGACAAGTCCCATGTCTTTGGTTCCAGCTAGGTAGCGTAGTACATCCTTAGCAGCAAGCCAGTGTGGAGTTTCGTAACATGTCATGAACTGGGCTAGACGACTGACCGCTTATGCAATATCCGGTCGAGTTGTTCTTGCTATGAAAAGCAATGCGCCAATGAGCTGCCTGTACGGATAGATTTCCATGAGCTGTTTTCCCGGTTCCAACTTAATTCCCTTCTGCATTGGAATGTATTGTGGAACGCAATCTTGCATCTTGTACTGTCGCAGTACAGACTCTATGTAGCGAGGTTGGTTAATAAAGATGGAGCCGTCTTCAAGCCTATGTATCTCAAGGCCGACGAAGTACTTGCCATCTCCTTCCGTAATTTCAAAATTGGCCTTGAGTAGACGAATGACTTCATCAATGCTCTCTTCATTCTCGGAGAAAATCAGACCATCATCCACCCATGTAACGACAATGACGTTCGAGCCCTTGACATTTCCTGTGTACACGCAGGGATCAGCGAGAGCTGGTTTGAGAGAAACGTGAGAAAGCACCTCATCTAACTTTTTCTTCCAGCAGAGTGGCGCTTGCTTAAGCCCATAAAGGCTTTTATTGAGGTGGAAAACTTTCTCGGCTGGTCTGTGCTGAAATCCTTGCGGTTGTTCGATGTAAATTTCTTCTTCTAAATCGCCATTCAAGAAGGCTGTTTTCACGTCAAATTGCCGGAATCTCATTCCTATGGTACCGGCCAGTGCAAGAAGAAGACGTAAGGTTTCGTTTCGTAGCACTGCGCTGAATGTTTGGTCAAAATCCAATCCTTCAATCTGCTCGAAGCCACGCACAACAAGGCGAGCTTTGAACCTCAGCTTTCCGTCTCCAACAGGTGGTTTCTTGACAAAAACCCATCTACACGTGAGCGTTTTCATCCACGGTTCTCGTTTCACTGCTGTCCAAGTTTTGTTCTGAATGAGGCTATTGTATTCCTCTTCCATGGCAATATGCCATTGTGGAGCTTCAATAGATTTTTGCATGGAAGCAAACGATTTCGGGCACTCGATTTCGTCAACTAGAAATGTGGCTTCATACCAGTCTGGCTTGTTTATCTTTTCTCCATCGCGCAAACCAGATTTCGGCACATGGACCTCTGATCTCACATTCACTTTCACCGCTTTGCCATCCTTCTTTGATTTGTTGACGAACACTTTTACTTTTGAAGAGGTTGATGGAATAGGCTGATCCTTTGGAAGTCGAATTTTCTCTTCTGCTGTTGGATTGACTTCCAGCACATCTCCTCTAGCACTTTCACTGTCAGCTTCCAACGCATCAAACCACGAGGGCTCTGGCGATTCTGGTCTTGGTGTAGGCGTAGGAGGAGGTTTGAACTCCGGGCTTGGTGACGGTGTAACTTCCATTTTCGATTCTGCAGTTGCTTCCGGTTTAGCTGTCTCTAGCTTAGCTTGTTCACTCTTAGCTTGGTCTTGCTTTCCTTGTCCGGAATTCGGACTTTCACCGCCGTTAAATGGCTTTGTCTCGAAGGTAACTTTCACAAGTTGCACAGTGTCTTCGACAAAGGTCACGTTTCGCACTTGGGTATGAATTTTCTGTCCATCCCAGCAGCGGTAGATTGGAGCGTCGTGTGCATCATAGCCAACAAGACACATCTGAGCAGCCTTGTTGTCCAGCACTCGATTCCGGTACAGCTTGTCAATGTACACATTAGCACGGCAGCCAAAGGTACGGAGATGACTCACGTCTGGTTTCACACCATGCATTTGCTCATGAGGCGTGACATCTCTTGCACAGCTATTCAGAAGCTTATTCTTGGTGAAGACGAAAGTTTTCAAGGCCTCTCCCCATCAACGGTAATCTAGGCCCGATCCTTGTAGTAGTGTTCTCATCCCTTCTTTCAGAAACCTGATCTCCCTTTCTGTCCGACCATTGGCTTCAGGACATCGTGGGGGAATACGCTGATGAACGATATTCTTGTGTTTCAGCCAGTCATTAAATCTTGCGTTGACAACCTCTGTCCCGTTATCTGTTCTCAGAAAACGTGCTTTTCTTCCACTGACAGACTCAAGATATGGAATCTGAGCCATGAGAAAATCCGCTGCCTTATCTTTACTGGTGAAGAGTCTAACGCTGGTGTAACCTGATGCTTCATCCTTCAGCATCATAAAATACCGGTGGTGGTTGATATCTGGGGTATCCATTTCTCCTAAGTCAGCGTGAAGCATTTCCAGCACTTGTCGCGGTTTACGATGTTCAATTGGCTTGAACGAACTCCTAGTTGCCTTGGCAAGTTGACAATGGGTGTAGTCAATTTCCCCTAACACTTCGGTCATTGGAATGCCAATAACAGCTTGCTTACGGACTGTATTCATGATGAACTGCTGGTTAACGTGTCCGAGCCTGTTATGCCAGAGCATAGCTTTTCCCACGTTTCCAGCAGCTGCAAGCACTGGGTAGCTATTATCCACGGCTGATTTTCTCGGGATCACGGGTTGAAACAGTATGGAATGCAGGGGTCCATTCTTGACAGCAAAGGGTCCAGTCTCTACCCTTACTTTCTTTCCTTCATAGACTTTTCGCTCAAACGTAGTGCCAAACTTATCCCTTTTCGTGGAGTAGCCTTGGTAAATCATCCAGCATTCTGAGAACAAATTCACAGAACCCGGGACGTAATAAACATTGTCGATCCGCTTCCTCTCAATTTCGTTGTTCCCCATCAGTGCCATTACTTCTATGGAGCCAACGCCAAGTGGCTTCATCTTCTCGCCATTTGCGCATGTAAGCTTGCCACTAGTAGCCATTTGTTCAGCCGGAGTAAAGGTCGTGAACCAATCTTTACGGCCGCAAACATGCACAGAGGCATCGGAATCACAATACCAAGATTTTGGATCCATGACAGATTCATTTTCTTTGTGTGTCAATGCTAGCATCATGACAGGAAATTATTTTGTCTGCTTAGGTCTAATGAAACCCTTAAACGCATTTCCGCCATCATACTTGTTTGCAACAAATACAGTTACTTGCTTGTGATCATACACAGTTAAATTCGTATCTCCTCTCTTGACAATTCTGTGTCCGGCATTCACAGCCGATTGAGTGGAAAGGAAGTTCACCTGTGTGTCGGCATGAACACAGTTTAGCAAACGCACCGCTTTCCATTCATGCCCGTTCCAAAGCTCTGCGTCCATACATCCCGTGCCAAAAGCACGTGCAAATTGTTCTCTGCCATTTACAGGCAATCGGACATGGCTGTTCGCTGGCATTTTGACGTAATTAGTCAAGAATGCATTGGTCGTGACAACATGATGAGGCAGCGTATCTGCCAAATGCCACTGCTTTGCGCACTTTTGCAAATTCACGACCAACCGCTGTTGCGAATGTGCGAATTCACGCGCTCGTCTTGCATGGCCAGCATTTGCAAAGCGCAAATACGGCTGTCTTTCAGGCTTCGCATTGGATTGTATTCGCAATTTTTCCATGGGATCGACCAGTCGGCTCACCCACGCATCAACTTTGTGCTCGGAAGTGAAAATTGTTCCACCCTCCCTTGCTCTTGGTACCATTCTTGCATTAAAGGAGGCAATTTTCCTTGAGCACTCATCTTCTCTAGCATTAAGCTGCGCTGTTGCAGTTAATTTTGAGGGTCCTGGGATGCTGCAATCCTTATATTCCTTTCTGCTCGAGCTACCTGCAGTCCCCCCTAGATTTCGGTCTGGTCAGAGAGATCATCATCTTCTTCTGCTACAACCATGAATGATGTAGCCGCAAACTGTCTTTTGTCTGCTGCGCCTGTTTGTCTATTATCTTTTCTCTCTGGATTCTTCTTCTTCCGACACTCACGTGCCCAATGCCCTTTGAGACCACAATTATTGCAGTTTGTCTTTTTCTTCAACTGGGCAATTTTCTCGTTCTTTCCAGCTTTAGCTGTAACGGCCAACGAGGTTTCAAATCCCGACTTTTCAGCGGAATTTTCAGCTTCTGTAACACGCATCTCATTCAATTCTCTGAGAGCGGCCAATAAGTTCGTCATCGTCTGATCTGCCAAAGCCTTATTGCTCCACACGATCTTAAAAGCTTTGCAATCGTCCGGCAATGAATTAACAATCTTGGTTACAATTGTTTCTTCGCTCTGTGGATTTCCCATTTCTTCCAAAGCCACGGAAAGCGATTCCATTACAAGGAACGCATCCGCCAATGACATGGAAGTAGGGATTTTATAGTTCAAAAATTTCGACAAAGTCTTCTGTCGATTGGCACGGCTATGATCAGAGTACACTTTAGCGAGCTTGTCCCAAACCTCTTTGGCTGTCTTGCAATTCTTATGTGCTTTTGAGCAACTTTGCTCAAAGTAGGAACCATAATGCTCCTTGCTTCGACATCAGCCTGTTTTCATTTCTTCTCAGCCACGTCCGGATCAGTTGCAGGCGCAACAAAATCTTTCTCACACTGATCCCAGACTTCCGCAGCTTGAAGAATAAGAACGATCTGTGACTTCCATAGGTCGTAGTCGTCTGCCAGTTTTACAACATGGGCGGTTTCAATCTTCTTCCCCATTTTCAATGGAGCAAATCAACGACACACTTTTGACACTTGGTCAAGCGGTGAGGTTGAATGAAAGGGCCAATTGTTCCTTGACAACAATGTAGTTGTTGTGTGGTCCGCGAAGGATAGTAAGAGTGGCCACAAGCTTGACTACCCAGAACGGGTACAGAAAAACTTAAAGTTTTCCCGTGTCTCAGTTTGCCCTCACTGAGCTTGTCACAAGGACTTGCTACTTGGCAGGACTTAAACTTTTAGAGACAGGAACGCAACCCTTTCCTCGTGCTGATAACGTGTTATTTGTAGGTTTTAAAGTTTGAGGTTTATTGAATGTTTGCACATCAATTGACAAAGGACAAGTAACCAGTGTTCAGTTAATCACGGAGTATTTATACACACGGAGAGTAACGTTTCTGTTCCAGCAAGGAACGACATAATCCTAAAAGCATAAGAATTTAACGGAGCTAAAGCATTTAACTGGATGAGGCTCACAACCGAGTTCCTCCTGGGGTAATTGGATACGCATGAGAAACAAAATGATAAGAACTCATAGCACAAATGCATGAATCATAAATTTTAGCAAACAGCATGACAAATGCTTACGTATCGTAAAACTAACTATGATTAAAGTCAAATACTGACACCCTCCCTTAACCCATACAGTAATGGATTACCAAAAATAACAATCATCAATCAAAATGAACTAATCGTTATACACAATGCTAATATAAAAGTAGAAAAGTTGTAACTTCAAAAAAAACTTGAATGAAAAAAAAACTTTCCTTTTTATAACAATAAAGGGTGCACTCAGAGCTGAATGTCAGCCTTTTCTTCCTGTTCAGCAATAATATGAACTTTCAATTGAGCTCGCCTTACATACAGAATAGTGAATTTAATGGTCAAGCCTAACACAATCAAGAAAACCAAGATGACAATCCAGGTTCCAGGTTGGTGGACCATCGTCTTGAAATGTGCAACATCAACTTCTGGTAATGCAGGCTGCTGGCTCATCTTCTCTTTATATTCTTGGGCAATTTTGTGCACATCGGCACCAGGCTTCAAATGCCAATTAGCCATGACCGAAAATATTGGGTCAGGCTTGGTTTCACCGGTGAGCTGCATGCTTTTTCCACTTAACTCACGGTTGTTAACCCTGAAGGTAACGACCAGTGGCAGTGCTTGGATCTCGTTCGTACAGCGTTCTGTCTTGCCACTTATGGTGAGATTTTGACCGGGGCAGTAGACAAGTACACGATCATTGTACATTTTCACCTGAGTGTATCTTCTCAGATCGACACGTGAGGTCAGAGCACAATTGACAACGGCATATCCATTACCGGTTTGCAACTCACTTGGGCTGATACAGGCACGGCTGGTGACATAGATCGGTTGGGTTCGTGAAACGAGCAAATTCCCTGTTTCCATCAAACGATGATCTTCTTTAGAGTACACAAGGTACCTTGGACCAGTGTAGGTGAGGTGACAGGTTTCATTTCCAAACCAATTCAAATGGCTCGGCTTCCATAACGACAAGCTTTTCATCAATCATTGGGATTTGGAGTTTCATTCTGAGCTGCTTAAGCACAGAGCTGAACTCGCAGGAATGGGGAACTGCATCCTGCACAAGGCAGTGTCCATCACACGGTATCTTGACTCCCATGATTTGAAGAAATAATTCATTGAACTTATGTTCTTTCCACATCCTTGTAGTTTCACGAATGACGTTCTGAGCCGTGACGAGCTTGGCCATTATGTAGGAGATAGTATAGCTTGAACTGGCAGATTTCGCCTTGATTTCACTCACATCCTGTTCAACATTCGAAACTCTATCACTGAGCTTCTCTACGGACTTAAGGATTTTTGCCGTGAATTCTTCTTGTAATTTGAGCCGAGTTGCAGTAGCGTTCAGATCACGAGCCAATTCTTCGATCTTCGTTGAATGCTGCTTAATCTGATCTGAGTTACTAGAACTCGTTACTAATGAGGCGATTCCGACTCCACCAATCGCAGCAACAATCAGTCCCACAGCGAAGATAGCCAGTGTTACAGGTTCTCTTTTCTCCCGTTGAAGAGTGAGCACTTTATCTTGCGGGCACATTTTCTCCAATTCTTGGATAAAATGGCTGTCGTAGATTTCTTCGCATTTACTTTTAATTTCATTGAAGCTGCTTCCCAGAACAACGGTTTCGTTGATCATGTCACAGGGATTATGAATGATCCATTTTATGGAGACGTCATAAATTCCTGTGGTAGCATAGCGGCCGTCAGGTTTCCATAAGATATATTCACCATTGTGCACTCGTCCAGGCACAAAACCGAGCCCTGTACCACAGATCATGAGAAACAATCCCAGCCATAGTAGCGGATTGATATTCAGAGCTCGCTTCCGGGGTGGTCTGTATGGTGTATCTTCTTCAACTTTCACTGATTCCAGCGGCTTAGTGTTAAGCTGATCAGGGCGAGTCATATTGATCAGCCTTCGGTTTGCCTCAAATTTAGGCTGTGGCAATGGCTTCGTCAGCATGTCTGCGGCTTGACGTGCAGAAGGCACAAATTCGAAAATGAGAGTGCCTGCTTGCACCTCATCTCTCACAAAATGATAGCGGACATCAATATATTTTGTTCGAGAATGATACATGGGATTCTCGCTCATTTTCATCGCTGCTTGGTTATCTCCTTCGATGAGAGTCGATCTTTTACGCTTGAATCCAATTTCTTCCATTAGTCTTCTCAACCACTTAGCTTCCTGGGCTGCGAAGGCCATAGCAATTTATTCTGCCTCACAGGTGGAGGTGGCGACAATCGATTGCTTCCTGCTGGCGCACGTGATAGGGCTGTGATTGATCATGAATAAATATCCGCCGTGCGATCTTCTTCTCTGTTGATCGTACGCATAATCCGAATCTGAATAGCCATGAAGGCGAATCTTCTCATTCCTTCGGTAGACAAGTCCCATGTCTTTGGTTCCAGCTAGGTAGCGTAGTACATCCTTAGCAGCAAGCCAGTGTGGAGTTTCGTAACATGTCATGAACTGGGCTAGACGACTGACCGCTTATGCAATATCCGGTCGAGTTGTTCTTGCTATGAAAAGCAATGCGCCAATGAGCTGCCTGTACGGATAGATTTCCATGAGCTGTTTTCCCGGTTCCAACTTAATTCCCTTCTGCATTGGAATGTATTGTGGAACGCAATCTTGCATCTTGTACTGTCGCAGTACAGACTCTATGTAGCGAGGTTGGTTAATAAAGATGGAGCCGTCTTCAAGCCTATGTATCTCAAGGCCGACGAAGTACTTGCCATCTCCTTCCGTAATTTCAAAATTGGCCTTGAGTAGACGAATGACTTCATCAATGCTCTCTTCATTCTCGGAGAAAATCAGACCATCATCCACCCATGTAACGACAATGACGTTCGAGCCCTTGACATTTCCTGTGTACACGCAGGGATCAGCGAGAGCTGGTTTGAGAGAAACGTGAGAAAGCACCTCATCTAACTTTTTCTTCCAGCAGAGTGGCGCTTGCTTAAGCCCATAAAGGCTTTTATTGAGGTGGAAAACTTTCTCGGCTGGTCTGTGCTGAAATCCTTGCGGTTGTTCGATGTAAATTTCTTCTTCTAAATCGCCATTCAAGAAGGCTGTTTTCACGTCAAATTGCCGGAATCTCATTCCTATGGTACCGGCCAGTGCAAGAAGAAGACGTAAGGTTTCGTTTCGTAGCACTGCGCTGAATGTTTGGTCAAAATCCAATCCTTCAATCTGCTCGAAGCCACGCACAACAAGGCGAGCTTTGAACCTCAGCTTTCCGTCTCCAACAGGTGGTTTCTTGACAAAAACCCATCTACACGTGAGCGTTTTCATCCACGGTTCTCGTTTCACTGCTGTCCAAGTTTTGTTCTGAATGAGGCTATTGTATTCCTCTTCCATGGCAATATGCCATTGTGGAGCTTCAATAGATTTTTGCATGGAAGCAAACGATTTCGGGCACTCGATTTCGTCAACTAGAAATGTGGCTTCATACCAGTCTGGCTTGTTTATCTTTTCTCCATCGCGCAAACCAGATTTCGGCACATGGACCTCTGATCTCACATTCACTTTCACCGCTTTGCCATCCTTCTTTGATTTGTTGACGAACACTTTTACTTTTGAAGAGGTTGATGGAATAGGCTGATCCTTTGGAAGTCGAATTTTCTCTTCTGCTGTTGGATTGACTTCCAGCACATCTCCTCTAGCACTTTCACTGTCAGCTTCCAACGCATCAAACCACGAGGGCTCTGGCGATTCTGGTCTTGGTGTAGGCGTAGGAGGAGGTTTGAACTCCGGGCTTGGTGACGGTGTAACTTCCATTTTCGATTCTGCAGTTGCTTCCGGTTTAGCTGTCTCTAGCTTAGCTTGTTCACTCTTAGCTTGGTCTTGCTTTCCTTGTCCGGAATTCGGACTTTCACCGCCGTTAAATGGCTTTGTCTCGAAGGTAACTTTCACAAGTTGCACAGTGTCTTCGACAAAGGTCACGTTTCGCACTTGGGTATGAATTTTCTGTCCATCCCAGCAGCGGTAGATTGGAGCGTCGTGTGCATCATAGCCAACAAGACACATCTGAGCAGCCTTGTTGTCCAGCACTCGATTCCGGTACAGCTTGTCAATGTACACATTAGCACGGCAGCCAAAGGTACGGAGATGACTCACGTCTGGTTTCACACCATGCATTTGCTCATGAGGCGTGACATCTCTTGCACAGCTATTCAGAAGCTTATTCTTGGTGAAGACGAAAGTTTTCAAGGCCTCTCCCCATCAACGGTAATCTAGGCCCGATCCTTGTAGTAGTGTTCTCATCCCTTCTTTCAGAAACCTGATCTCCCTTTCTGTCCGACCATTGGCTTCAGGACATCGTGGGGGAATACGCTGATGAACGATATTCTTGTGTTTCAGCCAGTCATTAAATCTTGCGTTGACAACCTCTGTCCCGTTATCTGTTCTCAGAAAACGTGCTTTTCTTCCACTGACAGACTCAAGATATGGAATCTGAGCCATGAGAAAATCCGCTGCCTTATCTTTACTGGTGAAGAGTCTAACGCTGGTGTAACCTGATGCTTCATCCTTCAGCATCATAAAATACCGGTGGTGGTTGATATCTGGGGTATCCATTTCTCCTAAGTCAGCGTGAAGCATTTCCAGCACTTGTCGCGGTTTACGATGTTCAATTGGCTTGAACGAACTCCTAGTTGCCTTGGCAAGTTGACAATGGGTGTAGTCAATTTCCCCTAACACTTCGGTCATTGGAATGCCAATAACAGCTTGCTTACGGACTGTATTCATGATGAACTGCTGGTTAACGTGTCCGAGCCTGTTATGCCAGAGCATAGCTTTTCCCACGTTTCCAGCAGCTGCAAGCACTGGGTAGCTATTATCCACGGCTGATTTTCTCGGGATCACGGGTTGAAACAGTATGGAATGCAGGGGTCCATTCTTGACAGCAAAGGGTCCAGTCTCTACCCTTACTTTCTTTCCTTCATAGACTTTTCGCTCAAACGTAGTGCCAAACTTATCCCTTTTCGTGGAGTAGCCTTGGTAAATCATCCAGCATTCTGAGAACAAATTCACAGAACCCGGGACGTAATAAACATTGTCGATCCGCTTCCTCTCAATTTCGTTGTTCCCCATCAGTGCCATTACTTCTATGGAGCCAACGCCAAGTGGCTTCATCTTCTCGCCATTTGCGCATGTAAGCTTGCCACTAGTAGCCATTTGTTCAGCCGGAGTAAAGGTCGTGAACCAATCTTTACGGCCGCAAACATGCACAGAGGCATCGGAATCACAATACCAAGATTTTGGATCCATGACAGATTCATTTTCTTTGTGTGTCAATGCTAGCATCATGACAGGAAATTATTTTGTCTGCTTAGGTCTAATGAAACCCTTAAACGCATTTCCGCCATCATACTTGTTTGCAACAAATACAGTTACTTGCTTGTGATCATACACAGTTAAATTCGTATCTCCTCTCTTGACAATTCTGTGTCCGGCATTCACAGCCGATTGAGTGGAAAGGAAGTTCACCTGTGTGTCGGCATGAACACAGTTTAGCAAACGCACCGCTTTCCATTCATGCCCGTTCCAAAGCTCTGCGTCCATACATCCCGTGCCAAAAGCACGTGCAAATTGTTCTCTGCCATTTACAGGCAATCGGACATGGCTGTTCGCTGGCATTTTGACGTAATTAGTCAAGAATGCATTGGTCGTGACAACATGATGAGGCAGCGTATCTGCCAAATGCCACTGCTTTGCGCACTTTTGCAAATTCACGACCAACCGCTGTTGCGAATGTGCGAATTCACGCGCTCGTCTTGCATGGCCAGCATTTGCAAAGCGCAAATACGGCTGTCTTTCAGGCTTCGCATTGGATTGTATTCGCAATTTTTCCATGGGATCGACCAGTCGGCTCACCCACGCATCAACTTTGTGCTCGGAAGTGAAAATTGTTCCACCCTCCCTTGCTCTTGGTACCATTCTTGCATTAAAGGAGGCAATTTTCCTTGAGCACTCATCTTCTCTAGCATTAAGCTGCGCTGTTGCAGTTAATTTTGAGGGTCCTGGGATGCTGCAATCCTTATATTCCTTTCTGCTCGAGCTACCTGCAGTCCCCCCTAGATTTCGGTCTGGTCAGAGAGATCATCATCTTCTTCTGCTACAACCATGAATGATGTAGCCGCAAACTGTCTTTTGTCTGCTGCGCCTGTTTGTCTATTATCTTTTCTCTCTGGATTCTTCTTCTTCCGACACTCACGTGCCCAATGCCCTTTGAGACCACAATTATTGCAGTTTGTCTTTTTCTTCAACTGGGCAATTTTCTCGTTCTTTCCAGCTTTAGCTGTAACGGCCAACGAGGTTTCAAATCCCGACTTTTCAGCGGAATTTTCAGCTTCTGTAACACGCATCTCATTCAATTCTCTGAGAGCGGCCAATAAGTTCGTCATCGTCTGATCTGCCAAAGCCTTATTGCTCCACACGATCTTAAAAGCTTTGCAATCGTCCGGCAATGAATTAACAATCTTGGTTACAATTGTTTCTTCGCTCTGTGGATTTCCCATTTCTTCCAAAGCCACGGAAAGCGATTCCATTACAAGGAACGCATCCGCCAATGACATGGAAGTAGGGATTTTATAGTTCAAAAATTTCGACAAAGTCTTCTGTCGATTGGCACGGCTATGATCAGAGTACACTTTAGCGAGCTTGTCCCAAACCTCTTTGGCTGTCTTGCAATTCTTATGTGCTTTTGAGCAACTTTGCTCAAAGTAGGAACCATAATGCTCCTTGCTTCGACATCAGCCTGTTTTCATTTCTTCTCAGCCACGTCCGGATCAGTTGCAGGCGCAACAAAATCTTTCTCACACTGATCCCAGACTTCCGCAGCTTGAAGAATAAGAACGATCTGTGACTTCCATAGGTCGTAGTCGTCTGCCAGTTTTACAACATGGGCGGTTTCAATCTTCTTCCCCATTTTCAATGGAGCAAATCAACGACACACTTTTGACACTTGGTCAAGCGGTGAGGTTGAATGAAAGGGCCAATTGTTCCTTGACAACAATGTAGTTGTTGTGTGGTCCGCGAAGGATAGTAAGAGTGGCCACAAGCTTGACTACCCAGAACGGGTACAGAAAAACTTAAAGTTTTCCCGTGTCTCAGTTTGCCCTCACTGAGCTTGTCACAAGGACTTGCTACTTGGCAGGACTTAAACTTTTAGAGACAGGAACGCAACCCTTTCCTCGTGCTGATAACGTGTTATTTGTAGGTTTTAAAGTTTGAGGTTTATTGAATGTTTGCACATCAATTGACAAAGGACAAGTAACCAGTGTTCAGTTAATCACGGAGTATTTATACACACGGAGAGTAACGTTTCTGTTCCAGCAAGGAACGACATAATCCTAAAAGCATAAGAATTTAACGGAGCTAAAGCATTTAACTGGATGAGGCTCACAACCGAGTTCCTCCTGGGGTAATTGGATACGCATGAGAAACAAAATGATAAGAACTCATAGCACAAATGCATGAATCATAAATTTTAGCAAACAGCATGACAAATGCTTACGTATCGTAAAACTAACTATGATTAAAGTCAAATACTGACAC
>VRMD01002268.1:0-13780 GCA_009872375.1 Sminthurides bifidus | reverse complement strand
CCATCATATGACGAACGGGCAACTGTTTTCTTTGAGGGATAGCGAAAAACGAGTGCTGGACGAAAAAGGTAAGTTATTGATTGAAGTTTAAGAATAATTACTTTTGGGACACAGTGACAGTGACACATGCATTCAGCTCAGGTTTGAATGCAGTTATGGAAATGGCTGTTACGAGGTATTGGAGATCGCATTGTAGCTTTGTTTGAACTTTGTTTGAACTTTGTTTTGAATGTAAAGCTTGAAGAAGCAAAGTATTATTTTTTTGTTCTCAGTTTTGGAAAGTACAAAGCAGAATACCGAGACTCACGGACCAGGCAATGGCCTTGCCCAAGCTGCTGCCTTGACCAGAGGGAAGGAGTCTGACTTGCTAGTCCTACCTATTTTGAAAAACGTTGTGGCAAACACGCTCAATCAGTTGCAAGTAGAGGTAAGTTACCCTGAATTCAAGGATTTTACCTGTTTTTCTTGAGACTAGACAAGGATTATTACTTGGTTGCAAGGCAAAGCGAAAATAGTAATGATCGACTCTAATCCACGCCACGGATTCATTTCATCAATCATCCATACTATCTGTTACAGGACCATAAATTCGGACCTGGAGACACCATCACTGTGAGTATGGAAGCGGAAGTGAAATGGGAAGACTATGAATACTTGAAACAGTTCCTAAGCTGTGAAAGTTCAGAAACGGTGAAATATCTGGACAAGGTTGTGATTATCATGGGAGGATTTTTCCACCCGTTGGAGAACTTCGTGACCCTGAGGAGTGTTTACAACGCTGTGACTTCCAAAATGGCTGGAGTGTTGAACACAGTCTTTAGCATGAGAACAATGTTGTTTGTGTTGGTAGACGCCGTATTTCTGACTGCCGTCCTTGTGTTTTATTCGTCGTCTCGCCATCAGCAGAACCGCGGCTGGGATTTTGCAACAATGCCTTTTGTTGTGCCTGATCCTTGGATTTGGTTGGGAGTTCTACGGACAGGTGGAGAAAGCCAGGGCCGAGAACGCTGCTAGGCTGATGCAGTTGCCTGAAATGCCACGAGAATGCAATTATGATGACTTGAATGCATGGGAAACTGTCGTGTATCATAGTAGGCAACTCTTCCGGATAGGTGAGTGATTGCAAATGATCCTATTTTAATTCAAGTCAGGTAATTTTGTCATTTTTGAAGGATGCGAAGAAGCCAGTGATGTAGCGGCTCACTCAGTTCAGTTTGAAAAACTCAAAGCATATCGCTTGTTTGCTAGTACATAGTTTTGACAGTTTTCTTGACCTGCTCAGGTGACGACCGATGTGTGGAATACTTCAAGGCAAACGCCTTGGACCCTGTGCTTGACGTTTCTCCTGCTTCAGCTCTCTTTGAAACTGTGGGAAAGTGGGGGTCCGTATTTACTCAGGCTCTGAATACCATGTTGCCGTTTTGGCTCCGCCCTGTGATTGCGGTTACGGTGGCGTTACTTCTGCCTGTTCTTCTATTTATTGGACTGTTCAACTTCCGAATACGAACACCTCTGGTATCTCTCGAGCCTGTGGCAGTGGCTGATGGCGATTTGCTCCCGTCAATGAACCATGGTAGTGTGAAACGAATGTCGAATAGTGAGACTGATAGAGAGATGCCGG
Organism: Sminthurides bifidus; assembly: GCA_009872375.1. Lineage (NCBI taxonomy): Eukaryota > Metazoa > Arthropoda > Collembola > Symphypleona > Sminthurididae > Sminthurides > Sminthurides bifidus. The sequence continues at coordinate 12,159 of VRMD01002268.1, read as the reverse complement.
ATTTGGAACCTATTGAGAGCATGGCTGATGATGAAGGAAACAAGAAAAATCTGGATGAACCCAGTACTGCTGAAGATTCGCAAATCAGTAACGTAGATAGTGATAGTGATGTTGAACTCGATGGTTAAGTTTGATTATGAATTTGAAGGTACAGTTTGTAAATTACTTTCGGCAAATAATGTTTTATCGTTGGAGAAGATTTGCTTTCCGTCTTCAGCAAAGAATTCGCTTATCCGTCTGGATAGCTCACTGATGACACTAAAGATACCGTACTTAAGCAGCGCTCTTTGAATGATCTCGAATGAATAAAAAGAAAACAAAGAAGTTCCGGTGTCACGTCCGGTTTTTAAAAGCCGAATGATTGGAGGTAAACGGATTGAAATACGGAGGAGTGCCTTGACTTCTATACAGAGCTTTATTCATAATTTCAACGAGTAACTATGCGGTGAAGAACATGGTAGACTGTTCATATGAAAAACGTACGAACCACACTGACATGGTAGGGAAAAATTATAGGGAGTAATAGTTTCAGTCACCCACAATGTTTCTGCCAGATATAGCTAATTTCAAGAAAACAATGAATGATGACATTCTATGCATTCACACGAAGTGCGTCACGTTACGGTGCCTTCAAAAATTCCCATGTTACATACAGGCATTAAAAATGAAAACTTAAGTACTTGTTACTTGCAGTTGGGACTTGGAACTTGATCGAAAAAAAACATGTCTGCAATTCTGCATGCTAATGGGTTGTACATGTTACACAATCCAGGGGAAAAATCATAAAGCCGGACATGTGCATACAATATAGCCTTCTTTCTAAGCTACTAAGTTAAAAATCGCAGAAAGGACAGCAAAGAAGTTACAGGGAGGAAGATCACAGTAACCTGCTTGCGTCCGATCTTCAGTTACATAAAAACCACCGGTAGTAACTAACAGAAAAATATCTATTCCTGGGACCAAAATCCAGTCTACCTAAATTTTGTATGAATATGGTACATCAAGACAAAACGTTAAAATCGCGAATATATAATACTAAAATGTGCATTTACCTGCGACTAAAACCTACTATACTATCACTTTATCTTAATCCAAGGCCAAACTCTTCACTCTAGCTCGTCGGTTGCTCCGAGTATCCTCATCCTCTGCTTCTACTGCGGCATCACCCTCAATCTGCCTATTCGGCGCATTCAACCTACACAAACGTCACGAGTTAGCAACTCAGTTCCAAGCAAACGGAAAGCAATAAAAACTCAAGTTAAACTAAAATTTTTACCTTATAACGCGTGAACCCTCTGGCGGTTGCACAGGCATTTGCAACGGAGTCAGTATGACTATCTGCACATCCTTTTCTTGTAGCACACTCATTAGAATTTCCATACTTGCTTTTATGTTGTGACTATCCATGAAAACGTCGAACTCGTCCAAAATGTAAAATGGCATGTCCATCACAGACCAGCACGCAGTGAGGAAGCAAATTGTTGTGAAAGAGCGCTCACCTCCAGACATTCCACTGGCCAGGTCCATTACGTCTTTCCTAAGGTTAAACCCATATGAATCTCAGATGAGATGCTTTCACGACATTAAATCTCACAAAAAACCGTGAGGCCCCGGAGCTCATCTTTATCACTGCTACACAACTGTGCTGTAAAATGGACAGGGCATTCGATCAATTTGCTTACTTTTTAAATCTCGCCATCGTTTTTTTGCCTTTGTCTGTATTTCCATCCATAGTGACATAACATCCTAGCATTTTCTCAACATCATTTATGCTGAGGTCACCCTGTAAGTCAGTAAATAATGACCAATGAAAACTTAGTTCGTAGGAATAGAAACTTGCATCATGGGGTTTACTGCTGCTGAATATGTAACTATTACCGTATATCCTCTCCGTTTTATAAGATTTTTGAACGATACGCGAATGGAATTTGCGAACTCGCGTCGCTTATTGAAGAAATATGCAGTGTTCACCTTGATGATAGGAGCCATTATCTGCTCAAAGCAACAATTAGAAGTTTGTAACATGAAATAATTCGTCCATAGGAGTAAAACTTAGCTCATCAACGGCTTACCATCAATAAATCCTTTAAATTATTTATTTCATGTGCCATTCTTGAAGTATTTTTCTTGCTGTTTTCATAATCCCTTAGAATAGCTTCCTTGTTTTGCAAGTCCTTTTCATTCTTTTTTAACTGTTCAGTTAATGTGTCTTTTTTGGTTTGGATTTCCTGAGATGACCTGTAGCATAGATTTATACTCTTGAGTGGTTATAAGTTTAAATTCTGCAGATTGAGGTAGACTTTCAACAGAAAAATTACGTACCCCAATAATTTGGCGGGGCGATTGGGGTATTTCCTCTCGATTTCTTCTCGTTTACTTGTTAAAGCTTTCTTTGCTTCTTTGTCCTTCTTGTTCAACTCGATCAATGTTCTTTGAAGGTTGTTACATACACTTTCTTTCCTAGCGAATTCCTAAAACATACACATTGCCAATGCGGCATTGATTAGAGTCATTGTTAGTCTACCGTGAAATATCATTATACAGAAAAAAATATTGCACCATTAACAAAGAAACTTACTTTTTTCAGCTCCTCAATGCGCTGTTGCATTTTCTTTCGCTGTCCGACAAACGTGCTCTTCTGACTCTCCAATTCCTTAAGGCGATCTGTTTGTGTCTTTAATTGAGTTTCAATTTCTAGCAGCTTCGTCTCTAAGTTTTTCAAATCCTCTTCAAAATCTGCTGCTTTTTGGTTATCAGATGCAATGCTTTGATTCAAAGAGGCGATTTCATCCATCTTTAAATCAGATAAGAGTCAAGATTAGCTGCAGTAATGCTACAATATGGCAAGTATCTTATCATAATGATAAGATAATATCCATGTCTTTCATACCAAGGAATCTATATCAGGAGCATCAATGACGGATCTTTCCAACTGCTCTAATTCCGAACGAATTTGGCTTTGGCTTATCTTACACTTCCTAATTTCTTCACTAAGAGCAGCAAGCTGCTTTTTTTCTTCTTCTGTTCCTGACCGCCCAATCTTCATACTCCTGGTGCAGTTCGCGGCAATCCCTTTCTAGCATACTTATTTCAGCTTGGAGTTTCTCATATCGACTGAAATATTTAGTTAATTGATATCAATAAACAGTAATTTGGAAACAAGGAAGCGTTTACTAGTTTTTTAATTGAGGTTCTTACGATTCGGCGTCCGAAGTAACATTTAAGTAGCGCAGAACGTATTTCGTTGGAGAGAAATTATTAACCACCGCTCTATAATTTGGGTCAGGAGAGAAGACATAGCCGTCCAACGTGTATCCGCGCTGAGTATTCTTGGGAACGCTGCAAACATTAGACAGAAAGATGTTGTAATGCCAGACGCATATTTTGAAGGGCTTGAAACTTTCTAGAATTATTACTTTTTATAATTTTGCATCATGTCACAAGCAGCATCTGAGTTTTCAAATAGCAAAATCCTTTCCGAGCGAGTCAGGTCAACTATCCAGTTGAAAACTACATGGTCATCATTCAGAACCTCGATCTGATCAAGAATGGTAGGATGAGCGTCACAGTGAACTTTTCCTCTTGAAATGTTATATTTCTGCAATGATCAATCCAGACTAGCGTTAACAAAACGTAGTGCATAGTCCATTGGCTTATGAAGTCTAAGTGAATACTTACGGCATCTGAGAAGCGAGTCATTGTTACTGAAGGCTTCCTTGCATACTTGCTTGCATTACGACTATTGTATATTTCTTCAACCAGTCGGGTAAACTTTTTTGCATCCTCAGGGGATTCGTTGTCAACAAGAAAACTTGCCAACAGATTGTCGTGATATCTTGAAAAAATGTACTCAATCAAAGGTGCCCACTTTTTGTCCTGCAAGTCATCAATGACTTAGTCGCATTAATGCGCATTAACGTGATCTGGTACTGCTCCCTATGCTTTGTACTAACCTTAACCGTAAAACAAGCTCCAAAAGGACCCCTGGGCGGTTTATTAAATTTTTCTGTCTTGATGCGCTGCTCAAGGCGAAGAATTTCCTTTCCAAAGACATCACAGCCTGTAGTTTTCTTCTTATTTTTGCAACTACCGAGATCCTGACGCTTCTTTTCTACAATTGGCACATCACAACAGTACATTGCATATTCTGTCGCAGTTTAGATGCTATTCAATTGATTTCTTATGTAATTACCTATTTCCTTTTTCTTCTCTGCCAGTGCTTTTGCCAGCTTCCTCTCTTCAGCTAACGAAGGGTCAATTTTAGTCGCCAATTCAGTTTCCTGCTTGAGAAGATCATGTTCTTCGCCGTGCTTTTCCGCCAGGCGCTGTTGAAGGTCTTTTTTTCTGGCTTCTCTTTCCCGCATTTGCTGCTCATAAATGCTTCCCACGGACTTGTGATGCTCATTCACTTTCCACTGAATACTAGCCAAATTCTTTTGCTTATCGTTTACAGCAGCGGCGATCTGTTTCAGCGAACCTTTCTTTGTTTTGTATTCAAAGGTAAGGTTTCGCTTTTGCATCTTCAGGTTTTCGGTTTCGCTGTTTCCTTGAATGAGAGCTTCCTCGACATTTTGGTGCATAACTTCGGAATATCTAAAAGGTAAAGCCATACAACAATTTGGCTTGAACCGTGAATCTTATTTAAATTGTAAAATACGACAAAAGCCAAGTTCATAAAGGGATATGATGTACGTACGCCAAATTATTTTCTTCTTCTGTTACACGCTCAGAAGTTTTGTTCTTCTCTTCATTGGCTTCATCCAAACGTCGTTTAGCTTCCTCAAACTCTTGTTTCACCTTCTTGTACTCTTGTTGCTGCTCATCGAATAATGCCCACTGGTATTCCTTCTCCCATCTTTTAAGCTTCTCTTTTGATTTCCTAAGCATTTCAACCATTTTGACCTTCTTTTCCAAAAGCAGCTCCTCATTTGTAAGTTCACGCAACACCTGCAACAATTAACCCATGTTTCATCGCTGATGCAACACCGTAACCAAGAAATTGAAGCCACTTAACACACTAGTAGCACACCGTTTCCTGTAGTTCCAAATTATGAGTCGCAATTTTTAGATCAGCGTCGGCCTTTCTCAATAGTTTTTCACAAGGTCCTAAGAGCAGGGCTCGATAGAAATAAGTGTACCTGAAACAATACGAAGTGAAATATGAACATAGTACTTGCACAGCTCAAACACCACGTGTAAGAACAAAAAACTTACATCGAATACGGATCTCTAGTCCGAAGAAAGTTTTTGGACATTTCCTGGTGAAGTATTGCGAGAGGATTGTCCACCTGTATGTTGAATCTGGACAACACAAGGTTGAGCTCGTGTCTGGGCAGACTTCTAAGCTTCCCAGACACATCTCGGATTTGATACCTGAAGATTAGTCCACATTAAGTAAGTACTAACTTGCATTTAATGATTAAATGGTACTCCATGAGACTGAACTAATGAAATGCAAAAAATTAAGTGATGAAATACCAATTCTAATTACCTTGAATTACCCTCTGCGTTGAATGACCGAACGATTTTTATGTCGTGACCATATAAGTCACTCCAGTTATTATGCAAAGTTATTTCAATCCGCGCATTTTTCTGTCCATTGCGAATCATAGCTGAAAAAACCAAATTAATTTTGGACCCACTTCTTTTTCAAACTATGAATGTTCGAATAAACAGCGCATTTCACTGAAAACAAAGCAGGGAATGACAGAATTCTCACCTCGCATAGAGGTAGCACGGCCAGTATCGTATGCTTTTCCACCTAGTCCAGCAACAATGGCAGAAAGAATAGCGGATTTTCCACTTCCATTCTCTCCGATTATGAAATTACACTGAAAAAATGACAACCCGTATGACAAAACAGAGACTCACCCTCCCAAAAAAAAGTAAATCAGCACTGATCGAATTCTCACCGTCTTTGAAAACTTCAATTTACACACTTTATGAGACATAACATTCACTATGGTAAGAAACTTGATAGTGCCCGGTATTCTCTGTAAATTAGCAGGTTCCGCAATTAGTAATCATTTTATCCTATTCGACGCGGTTTGCAAGCTCCCCTAAAATTATAAATAGGTAAGAGCCTTGTTGTCCGTGTCAGATGAAATTGTTTTTTTCCTTACCGGACCATCTTCATCGGTTTCTATAAGCGCATCCCGAGTCGCAATTTCTCCTTGCTGACATCCTCTGGCCGTTTTTCCTGGATTATATCTGATCAATTTCTTGGAGTCACCAAGCGGTGTCGGAGAAGTGAGCCGCTTTCTTTTTGCTTTGAAGGGTGAAGGGGTGGTAAAAACGGGTTCAGGTGAGGATCTGTCGGGTACGCGTGGTGTAGGTGGACACATGGCATCAACTGGAAGCGGAGAAGGTACCGGGGCCTCACAAATGCTCTGCGGCGATTCCGACCTCCTTCCTCTTTCACCTTTAACGGGCATTGGTGTCTTTGGCACATAGTTGTCATCGAACTCAATATCTTTAGATGGATGTAACACCATTTCAGAAGGTGGCGAGGCAGGCCTCGAAGGAGATAAGTCACTCTCATCGGTACCTGAGCCACTATTGGACGACGAACAAGATGAAGAGCACGAAGAGGACCTACTGGAGGAACATTCACTCCATTCACCAGGCCTTTGCACCATAGTTCTAGAACGTGTCTCCCTCCCTAAAGTCGGACTCTTTGACATCCGCTTACTACAGTGCGGTACAGGTGACTCCGTAGGTCGCCTCTTTCTTCCTCCTTTCCTCTTGGCCGTGGACTCAGTTTTCACCACGTTAGAAGCACCAGATTCAGATTCGCTAACGCTTTCATCGTCATCATCTCGTGGATGCACCTGAGGCACTGGAGTTGGAGGNGAGTATTTGTGAGTTGTCCTCCTGCTTGGCTCTTCTGGTTCGCGAACTGGCGAATGCGTTGGTGTGTCAAGACTGGCTGCAACAGATGCTGGAGCCAACTCTCGCGTATCTGGCGCTGGACCGACGTCGTCGTCATCATCATCCTGCAGCTCATAAAATGTCATAGGACTCGCCGAGGTGTACATGTCCTTCTTCTTCCCTCGGGTGCTTCGACCACCACCTGGAACAATCAGAATCATGTTGTCTTATCATAATCTTGCACTACAAAAGTATATCAATCTCCCTTAAAGTCTCCTACTATAAGCAGATCAAATCTATTTTTTGCGTTGCACATCACTAGGGCGCCGCAAAATTTGAGTCGTATGACTAGCTTTTACCAGAATAGCAGCAGCATCAGAATTGGAAAGTTTAGCTTCATGAGCTGTTTAGAAGGAATTACGTGCCAAAGTTATTTGGAGTTAACGAAAAACCTTCAGTAATGATTCGAGTAAGGTGTCGCAGCATTCTCTTGCTGTTTGTACTTTGCCAATTGTTTGGCTTGAATCTATTCCTACAACCAAAATGATCAATGAAACCGTCAAATCTACTTGTAATGGATAAGTTACTAACTTCCTTCTTGCAGATCAAATCTATTTTTTGCGTTGCACATCACTAGGGCGCCGCAAAATTTGAGTCGTATGACTAGCTTTTACCAGAATAGCAGCAGCATCAGAATTGGGAAGTATAGCTTCATGAGCTGTTTAGAAGGAATTAAGTGCCAAAGTTATTTGGAGTTAACGAAAAACCTTCAGTAATCATTCGAGTTAGGTGTCGCAGCATTCTCTTGCCGTTTGTACTTTGCCAATTGTTTGGCTTGAATCTATTCCTACAACCAAAATGATCAATGAAACCGTCAAATCTACTTGTAATGGATAAGTTACTAACTTCCTTCTATCCGTGACGGTCCCTAACCTACTTTAACAAGTATTGATCAAAAGCCTCTTCTAAAAGCTCCATTTCCACATCAGTCTTTGTCCCAAAATTTTGATTTACTTACCGTAAATAGCACAACGTTAGCAACTAATCAATGATGCTGAATCTATTGCTTATCATAAACTAAGACGGCAGAGACTATTAAGAATGAGTGTTATTATACACACTTACCCCTTCCACCTCCACGATTCTTCTTTCGGCCCATAGTGAAATAATTGCTTCTCAGAAACAAAGTTCAATCAACAATAAATGGCTCCATTTACAACTACAAAGATTCGCAATTAAATGCTTCACAATTGCTGGCAGTCGTCGAGCACAATCCAAGCAACAGTTTCATGACCTTCAAGCTGCAATCCCATCTTGCTTGAAGTCGTCGCAGCACCAGGAATGTTCAACAGCTTGCGATCTACCCGGACCAACCGTCTCTCCTTTATGCAATATGATTCATCACAACACATTATCCATTCACAATTGTTTAGCTCTGGATTGCACAACTATTAAACAACGTTTCCAATGGTTTAATTGCAATCAATAAGTTCTGTTCCAAGTCCTGAAATCACTCTTGCAGCAGCAGTGCGTCCAAGCCAGTCAAACTTAAACTTTGATTTTTCAAGTTTCTATCAATGAACAGCTGGTTGAACCCACATACTTCAACTGACCCTATGCCTGACTGTACAAACTCGCAAATTTAATTACAATTAAGTCCCCGAATCACACTTGTCTCCACATTTTTAGCAAACAAATCGAGAGTCAGTGCCCTTTATAATTGCAACAGCCTACTTGATGTGCCTCACGCTCGACTCACGCGATGGCTTCCCTCCGCAACTCCTGCCAGTCCCTCTTGATCACCCCAAAAAGGGAGGCACTCGTATAAGCACAACATTGCGCATCACCATTTGGGGCATAGTTCCGCCTTCCGCCTCCCGCGTCCCAAATTCCTCATCTTGAGCTAAATGCACGCATCTAAAGGAGTTCAGGAGCATAACATAGTCAGCCGGAGGCATACACGGAATATGGATTCTGTCCAACTCCCACGTAAATATAGGAAACCAAAGTATGCTTTGGTGAACTCCTTGACTCTAAGGGTGTACACCTGGGCTGCTAAAAAATAGTCGATCTTTATCCACACAATATGTACAGCTTTACAAGCGCGCTTGGCTGGGTCTATACGTGTGGTGTTTGCTTCGGAGGCTTTGAGGAAAAAGGAAAGCGTTTCTTCTAAAGCTCAGGAGTGAACTCAACTGACTGAGAGAGAACAACAATATTGGGAGTTCGAGAGCTTCGTCTGTGGAACAAACAAATTTTAATCTTGATTTCAGCTCAGGTTCAAGATGACTTGAACTATTTGGCTAGCTTTAAACGAGACAAAAGTTTCCTGAAAAGGGTATTATTGTAATTGTAAGTAACCACTAACTTATCCGTGGGTTTGTGAAATGATCACGATTTGAAAAATGATTTTCATGATTGCTGTCGAGTCACTGGACTGCGTCCGAATCAGGTACAGAAGGCAATATCACCTTGTACTTGAAATTTTCTCCACCTAGCTTCATGACTTTCTTCAAAAATCTGATGCGGCTCCAGTTTACGAGCGATGACGACGCGCCTGTTTTCTCCTGATCCGTAGCTTTTGTTTTTGAACCCATATGTTTCTGCGACCCTGGAATAAATGAAAAGGAAATTGTAGTAGATCAGCAACATTGGAAATTGCCAGGAGTTTTAACTATGATTGGAAGAATGTAGGTGCATCATGAATCGTCACATGAACCTTGAGCTCACCTGTGAATGACTTTCCGCTCGTCAGATGTGAAGTCTGGAGAAAACTCAATGTCATAATCGTACAAAGATTCTGATTCAAGTCTTAAGAGCTCCGAAACGTTCGCTTCCAGGTATTTTGAATGATTTCGTTTTGTTCCAAGGCCTGCTCGAGTTAGATTACAGTTGCTCGTGCTGAAAATGAATTAAGCCCTCATTAGTTAGTTAGTCTACGTTTAATAGAGCGATTCCTCAGAAATGAAATCAGATACGAACATTAAAACTCACTCGACTGGAAAAAGTCTCCCGTTTCCATGACGCCCAAGACCCATGCCATTCCATCCCCATTTCTTCATCATGGCTACTGCCTTTGATTTGGAATTTAGAAGATCTTGAGGAGTTAGTAGTTTAGGCTTATTCCCTTGAGCGTCAGGAATTACATCGCATTTTTCTATCCGACGTTTATCAGTATCTTTTACCTTGAATAGAGAAGGCAAGCAGGTATGAGCGAGTTGTGATGGCGACGTCACGATACTTACAGTCACAAACAGTTCACTTACAATTATTGTGGGACGAACGGATTGGAGAAACTTGAGTACTCTGACGGCAACATTCAATTTAGCCTCTTTTTTAGTCGGCCCAAGTCCATGAGCTAGGAAGCACGGGTTTTTAGCATCACCAAGGAAAACATCACACCTGTAAATTTGATTGTTATCATCATTCTGTCTTAATGAAGTCATTTGTCCCAATTCATACGTGATTGCTAATCAAGCTATCACTCCTTGTTTTAAGAGGATATCAATTACACGAACTATCTTACCTTGACTGAAATGCGTTATTTATATCAGTCTTGGGTACGATAAAGTCAGCAACTCCTTGTTTAAAGCACTGTGCGAAACTTTGTGTGAGTATCTGCATTTCGTTGGTGTCTGCTTCCAACCGCATGATGAAGAACCCTTTTAAAATGTTCCTGAGTTTATCAACATCTCTAATTTCTACACCATCAAGGTTGTTCCGTTAATTTATCCGACGGCACTAGTTGAATATCCTGTATCATTGAGTTCAGTCTAAACAAAGTGTCATCCAGTAGCTCACTACTTTTCACTTGACCAGGTACGGACGCTGGGGCACTATCTAAGGATAAATTCTGTAGGCGAAGAAGAGACTGAAGGGCAACATTTTTAGGCGAGACATAAGGAAAGTTGGAATTATCCATGTATGTGCTAGGAACCTTGCTCTGGAGAGTGAAGCGGGTCTGAACTGGCCACTTTTGCACAGGATCTTGCGATTTGTCACCTTCCGAATTATCAGTAGTTCCATGATGCTCAATGATTTCCATAGTAGCTGATTTCGATTTGTTTCCTACACAAAAACTTTATTTCAAAACTGTGCTCTTGTACAAAACTTAGTCAGTAAAAATTACGAAAGTCCAGAGATATCATCAGTAGAACTTATACCGCACATAGCAATGCAATACTGTTAAGAATTTAAGCTACGCAACTTCCAAATTGCATGCATACGGAGTTCAGAGTACTTGTAAAATTATTTGCCTTTCGTCTTGCGCTCTGCGGCGTCTGAAGCTTTAACGAACGTTCTCTGAATGCGGCTCGTTTTCCGTTCACGGTAATCCTCCACAATTCCCCTGGACAGTTCAGCCACTTGTTCCATCGTTTCCATTGGGTATCTGTAAACAATTCATACATACATTTTTAAAGCCAATCCATGCGTTTTACGCTGTCTGCTTCACACATCAGCCTCATGACCTCCCAGCGACTGTGACCACCCACCCTAGCCCATGTATAGCTTTCGTACTCGGTCTAGGACGGAGGTACTGCAATGGTATGCAGTATGTATGCAGCCTTCTCAACCCAAATGCAAATTCAGTGTTGCGTAGACAAGCACTTGAAATTGAAGGCGAAGGTGAATGAAAAAAGGAATTTAACATGAGATTTCACTTACTTGCATCCCAAAAATTCCATATTAGCAAACGTTTTGGACAAACACAGAAGCCGATTCTCCGTAAATCCATCCTTGTTTTGCTTCAAGAATTCTCGTCGCAGCTCCCAATGTTCGAGCGGTTCATGATGTTCCCGGTATTTATCCCAGTATGAATCGTCGGACTTGTTCGGATCTTCCTCGTTGCTGTTTTCCTTTGCCATGACTGTAATTTACCCTTGGTCTGTCAGGATACTCGTGATTCGTCAAATCCTGAGAGTGTTTCTCCTATAGGATGATTTAGTTTTACACCCTGTAAATGTGGAAAACATTAAAAAGAAGGTAAGTATAATGATAAATTATTCTTTTGAAATGTAACACTGAGATGTTTAAGAATAAGGCTGTCATCTCACCTAATTAAGACTTAAGACCATAAAAGACTTAAATAACTTTTAATTATGCTAAATAACTTAATTTATTTTATACAAATCAACTGCATGCACACGGTCCGCGCAAATTTTTCGGCTTGTAAAAACTTGGAGTTGTATTTCCCACATTCGATCTTTTGGGAGAACACTTGATGGTTTTTATTCATGACATTGGTTTGCATTTATTTTGCACCATCTCTCTACATTTAGAGTTCAGTTG
>VRMD01002267.1:0-13788 GCA_009872375.1 Sminthurides bifidus | reverse complement strand
GACATTTCAGTGAGTAAAACACGAGCAAGGTGTCAACGAGATTGTATTGTACCGGAGCGTAAAATTCAAATGGCTTGCAACACCTTCTTAATTGAAATAATTAAGACCCAGGCTGAGATGCACAGCATGCAACTTTCCGGCCAGTGGTTTCGCTGTCATCTGACAAGATTTTAGATGTATACAAAAACAATGGATTAATGCAACTGCAACTGTGCACGAGATGTGCTTCCTACAATGTTTTGGCGCAACTTTCTTGGGTACCTAGCTCTCAACCCTCAGCCCTGCTGTAGAGGTCAACGAAGTTGCCGATTTAGGCATAAAAAATCGAGATTTTGCGCAGCGAGGTCGCACATTTGGGATTTTTGTCGATTTTTCTGAATATCCCAACAATAGAAGCCATATCGTAGGTTGTGAGGTACATGAATAACAGCTAAAGTGTCTTCGTACTGAGTTTTGCCTTTAAGGCATGTGAAATGAACTCACAAAGTCTGTTGCCTCGAAAAGATGGAAAAGAAATCATTAGTCTAATATAATTGGCAATTAATCCAGTAGATTCTGCCGCAAATTAAGTCTACAAATCCGTAATTAAAAGGGCAGTTCCTGCATTTGAGTAGGAAGGTGTTGTTTTAGAACAAAATCGTTTTCATTCTCTAGTGTGGTCTCATTTCATTAGACACTATGGATGTAAAATCTCTGGTATAAACATTTAATTACGACGCTCCCTCTGCACATGAGCTCCTGTTCAGATTCAGATGATCACCTCATGTGACTGTGTAAGTAACTACAAATCTCTAATCAGTTCTGATAACAGCAACTGCGACCCTAACTGCATGCGTGCGGTTATTCTACTATGGCATTTGCCATTACATATGTCTTAAGATCGCAACGTGCTGTGTGATGCTCACAGCATTATAACAAAGGTGTTGATAAAAAAGTGCAGGGCCTATGTCAATCTCTGTCCTGTAAGGTTTTACAACATTTTTCCTAGAACAGAAGTTATAAAAAGCAACCAGACTTGGTAGACAGAAGTATTTCGATTGACAACTCTTGCGGCAAATAGGCAAAACACGATGAGGTCGTTGAATTGCATGATATCTCTTTTCAGGGTGGAAGCTATGGCGATTAAAAGCATGCCCTGAACTGCATTGAGGATTGTAGCTAATCTAATAAATTTGGGGCGGAAGGGTGGAGTTACATATTGAAAGAGCGTGAGCAATTTGATTGTGTACACTTGAAGTTGCTTCCCTCGTGATAAAAGGCTGATTGTGGAAAATACCTGGGAAATGCCATTACGTAGCGGATTAAGAGTTCAACACCTGCACCTGATTATGCCACTGGAGAAGGCGCAGGGGCACGGGGTATGCATATGCATGCCTGCCTAGTGCTAGTGTCCGCCATTGCATTACATTTGAATTTGAACCTTGAAATCGCTTAGTTGATGCGGAATACCTGAACTGTGCAAGGAAGAGTGATTTGCGAGGCCTGATTCTCTGTCACGGAATTTTTGAGACGCAAATTGCAAATGTAAAACCTGTGTTAATTCGTGGGACAAGAAAGGCCATCCTGGGAGTGAAGAATAAAGTTTCCTTGAAATCTGTGGAAGGAAAGCGTGTAAGCTTGCCGTGTAGTTTGACTATATGGGGTGAAGATCTTGGAGACTTGGGTTTCGTTCCTGCGGGTCATCCCTTGATTTACTTTCATGAGAAACATGTGTAAGCGTGGAATTGAAATGAAAGGAGCGTACAGCGTTCAAGCGGAATTTCCTTCTGTTCAAGAAATGCACAGCCGTGCGAAAATTATTCATCTGGCTGAATTTTTCCATTTCAGACTCTTCATTAGCGTATCCTCTGGCAGTAAGCCCAGCAGCTCAGGGTTGTGATTTTATTAGTGTTTTATTACGGAGCTTCCTACACCAAGCTTTTGTCTCCTGTGGGCAGTATGAGCTGGTTTAGAAGAGTAACATGAGAAGAAGACACGGTAAAGTTTGAGTCAGGTTTGGAGCGTTGCTTAAAGATCTCATCTTCTTCACCCTTACCTGTACGGTGCGCTGTCAAATCGTAACTGCTTGAGTATGAAAACACATGTGGCCGTCTTCCCTTAATTCTCAACCTTGTGCAGCCTTCTCAGTTTGTTAACGTAACCTTTATCCAATGTGGGACACAAGTTAGAAGAACGTGCGACTCGGAATAATGAACGTATTTTCATGCACCGCGTTTAATCATTGAATATTTATGCTTGTTTTTGTCCTCTAAGCATCTCATGCTCGCCTCTTCAACTCTGTCGTCTTCATGATTTGATCCTCATTTTTCAGATTTGTGCTCCGCAGCGGGTTCAGCTGTATGCGTTCCGCTGCTGCTAACTACATGGAAAGTCATCATTCTTTAATTATAATTCGAAATTTTGTCGTACTTCCTCAAAAAACCGTGCTGCTGCTCAGCGAGGCTGACGTGGATCAGTCCCACGGAAGGCAAACTGTGAAAAAATACTTTGCGATCACAAGGATTTTTCATTGAATATTTATGCTTGTTTTTGTCCTCTAAGCATCTCATGCTCGCCTCTTCAACTCTGTCGTCTTCATGATTTGATCCTCATTTTTCAGATTTGTGCTCCCCAGCGGGTTCAGCTGTATGCGTTCCGCTGCTGCTAACTACATGGAAAAGTCATCATTCTTTAATTACAATTCGAAATTTTGTCGTACTTCCTCAAAAAACCGTGCTGCTGCTCAGCGAGGCTGACGTGGATCAGTCCCACGGAAGGCAAACTGTGAAAAAATACTTTGCGATCACAAGGATTTTTAGCACGCTTTTGCGAAATGTTATCGCGAAAAGTAAAAGTGCTGTCGAGTTTTCCTGTGAGCAGTGGGTGTAACAATTGTTTGCTGACAGCTTGGAAACTCTTTCTTCTGCTGTGATTCTGCATTACAACTTAATACTGTAAGGTGTTACTTTATTTTTGTGCCGTTTGTGGCCCACTTGCTCATCGCATCAGTTTCAAAAGCAACTGCGGTTTCGTCGACAACAGCGGTTATTATCACCATCGCCAAAAATGAGTAGCTCCACCTTCACAGGAAAGTCTGCCACGGCGACGGCGGGAGTAAACGGAAACGTTAAAGGAGGTGTGCTTAAAAACGTTGAGCTGGCCGAAATATTTGCCATGGATGAAATCACTCACTACAATCGTCTTCCCTCTGACACGCCTTCCAATTTTCATAACTCAGACTCACTGTTCAGCATTCCTAGTGGGGCCAATTTCACGTATGATTTTGCTAGTGATGAAGACAGTGACATACTTCATAGTGATGACATGGACAAAGATAATGTGCCAGTCAATACTGTATATTCAAGTTCCAAGAAGCATGTCAATCCTTTCGTTGAATCTGAAATTAGCAGATCTTTGCACGAGACCGGGAACCGTTCCGGAACTAGTACCATTAGTGATTACTCGCCGCGCATGCCATCTCGAACTCCGTCGCTAATAAGTAACACTTTCGTAATAGACATCAAACGGTCGGACGTGATGCTGGACTCTTTCATTTTCTTCGTAATGTTAGCCGAATTTTGCCTCGATGTGACTCTCGCCATTTTGCATTACGAAAACGGACGGAAGTGGGCCGCCGGCTTCAGCTCCTTGTTTATCCTTTTGGGAGCCGCCAGTATTTTACATCAGTTCAATCACATGGAGTAATGACTTACGGTTTCCTTCAATAATGTTCAATTTTCTTTCCTTTATTGACGACCGATGTACATGGTTACCTTTTAGCTTGAAGGATTTCATTTTCCTATAATCAATGCCCAAAATCAGTCCATTTCATCCCGAAAGGCAGAGAAAGCAACTAAGCAATTTTTATCATGGTGGAAACTTTAACCTTTTGCCTTGGGAACTGAAGGCGAGATGCCAATTGAGCGTGTCTCCAACACTCACGATTACTGACAAGTTTAATTTAACTCCCTACCTCCGGAGATGTGGTGGTTTTCCCCAATGGTACGCTCCGGAACTTTTATGGCCCCGTCTTTAAATTAATTTGAATCATTGATTGATCATACTCCATTGATGTGTCTAAGATATCCACTCGGAGCGAAATGTAAAACGCCGTATAAACGTGAATGAATGGATATTCATCTTGGAAATGTCCGATGAATTCGAGGTTCCCTAAATCTTGCAATATTTACGCCATATATGCCCATCGGATAATCACGTATCTTCTTTTCCGTTTATGTAGCCTTACCCTATCAGAAAGATAATTCATTCTCTTTCCCCGTAATCTTATTTATATGTAGGCAACTGGGTTACTTACTGCAAAACACAAGAGCCTTGCGACAAGCATTTTAATTTTGCCTTCATCTTTGTATCAATCGATAGGGAAAATATTTATTAAAAGCATAGAAGATATTAAAATTTTTCAGCTTCCCTTTTCGTTGTAATTGAAGCAATGTACTACTCTAGCTGATTTTCTGCCTCTCACACTTGCAATCGCTATAAAAATCATAACGCGGAACGATTTGTCTTCCTGTAGGAAAGACCAAGTGAAGGCTCTGTTCGACCGGGGAAAGAGGATTGGGATCCTAATAAGCTGTTTTCCGCCGCTGGGCACAATCTTGTGGTAAGAAGTGTAATAATCAAATCAATAAATCATGAGTAATGGCATTTTTTACGCAGCTGTTCAGTGTTTACACTACGCTACACACGCAACTTTGCAAATTACAGCTCGTATCAATGCATGGTCATCGGCATCAAGTCTACCCAGGATCCCATGATATCAAGTCGTTACTTAGAGATTGAGAATTTTTCGAAAAATTTGTACAAGAGGCAGAGTTTCTTTCAAGCAGCACCTCCAAGCAGCCCTGCAACTGGTGGTATTCATTCATAGCTTGAAAGAACAAAGCATCAGTTTTGGCAACGGTGAGTAAAGTGCGGGAAAATGAGGTAACGCATAAGCTTGATTTGATCCTATTATGATTAAAGAATGCGCCCTGCAGAGTTTTGTGCTTCGCTCCGATCTAAATTTCTGTACTGTGACTGATTTCAACATGATACATTGACGATTATCAGTCGATTATTTTCTGCTTGATTAGAAATTGTGCGTTTCACAACTTTCTCTGGTGATAGCAAACAGTTCAGTGCCGGGGAAGTTGAAAAAGTTTTTGCAATGTAACACTTTTTTTTACCACAGGCATGTTGGTTTTGTTCAGCATCGTGGTATCGATCATCGTAATGACCAATTCATAGTATCCCCTCGAAAGCGGAGAATCACCGTTTTCACATTTATCAGAGTCCATCTCAAAGGATTTTCATTGGGATTCGCATGTTTTCCAGTTTTGGTATGAACGTTTCCTCTTCTTAAGTTGTAGCTTGTCGAACTATTGCCTTCCGTACATATACATGTAGGTGTTGGTGCATCCTCTTTGTGGTAACGCCGATGGTTGGCGGTGTGCGATTGACTTTGCAACAAGTATTCAAAGATATAGGTGGATTGAGCATTGATGGAGACTGGTGTTATGAGCACGCTCGTGTATCTGATAACGCATCCAGTTAGAGTTGCGTGTATTACTTGTCAAAATGACTGATTTGCGTCTTATTATTTTACAGCTTCGAGAATTATGGCCGTCACTTCCCTTTTTGTTGGCTTGCAATGTATGACTGGTTATGAGAATGAATACTTGACGGCAGGGACTGTTATGGCAATAGTCTTACTAGCGGTGCCAAGACTGATCTTCACCTTTGTTGAGTTTGCTCGCCAGGTAGTTGAAGCAAGAGGACCCGGAAGCAGCCAACTTTCTCAAAACGTAGAAGCATCTGCGTTCTCAAGCGCATTCAGCTTCAAGAAATTCCAACAAATTCTCATCGGTTACCTTGCAACCATTCTGTTCCCTGTCGGTGATCCCCATTTGGGTGTTTTGGTACATTTGGATCGAATCCGCCATATTTGCAGTTTTCGGAAATGGAATCGCCTGGTACATGGGCTGCTTCAGCACTACTGCTAATTGCGCGTACTTGTCTCTGTTTGTCATTCTGCATATTATTGTACCAATATTTGTCCCATATGTTAAAGACACAGCTAAAAGAATGCAAGTTCGTAGAATTCAGAAACTAGTTCATGAAAGCACGATAGAAACGCCCACGTATTGATTGATTCTGAGCAGCGTATCAGTTCCATTAGGCTCACAAAGAGTGAGCTAAACAGAATCAATCAATCAATGGCACATGCTATTTGTTCTGATACAACGTTTTGTTTCGTTTAAGTAATGATTGAACCAAAAGTTAAGGAAACTTTAAGAAAAACTAGTCAATAGCTCAGGTTATACCTCTGTAAATTGTAAAATGCTAATAATTTTGGAAATCAAGGAACTGATATAGTGCATATGTATTTAGTGAAATGAATTGCGGAAATATTTATTTTCATTTTGAACGTGATTTGGTCGTACTGCATTCTAGCTACCGTTTTATCATTCTTTCTACGAGTGGCCGTAATTTTACGAGCTTAAAGCCCCTACCTCCGCGCTTGTTTTATCAATACATTGTAACGAGAGGAATACAAAATACTAGTAACTACGCCAGAGTCTTTTAGCCATGTAACGCACATTTCCCAGGAAGGGTCGTCAAGTTTTTGTAAAGGAGATTCAAACCAAACTTGTTGCATTCAGTCAGTCGACAGTTTTCTATCAGTTATTTGTGACAAGGATCTCGGGTGCATTCAGAGCAATACTGCTATAATAAATTTAGTATACACTAGCTATTGGTAATGGTGAGGCATCACAGCTCAATATGTGGCTCGAAGTGCCAGCATTCCAAGATCTTGATTTGAAATGCTGATTCGGGGACGAGGGAGGGGCTTGCGAATGTACTGCAGCTTCCTGTTTTCCCTTCCGTTAGCTTTGAGGCCAGCGTTAAGGCGCTGTTTCCGCTGAAAAGTCAATAAATAAACTTGTTCAAAAGCTGTTTGTACGTTATGAAGCTGTTCAAATGATACAATCCCGACAAATTTATTTGAAGAAGAAAATACGTGTTTAACAAAAACAAATACTTACGTCTCATCCATTGCCCCGACTCGAAAAACATGCTCGGTGCCGAACATAAACTTGGTATCGTGACCCGCCCAACGGTAAACATGGAAATCAGGTCGGAGTTGGAACACAAGGCATTCCTTTGTCCCATAGAAATGGGAGGATAAGCCTGGGGGATTGGACAACAAGGCTCCGAATACCTGTAAATTGCAGTTACGAAACATGAAGCCGTCGATTCAACCAAAAGATGCAATGAGAAGCCAATAGTGCGCATTGACGTATTCAATTGGCTTTTCACATAATATTTTTCCTCTGCTTCCATAAAATTAGTGAACTTACCCGCTTCTGAGTATCTTTGATCTAACAGTAAGGTGGTGCCAGTTCCTTGGGCGGCTTTCATATATAACATATCGAGAGAGTCGCCGTTTAATAGAGTTGAGAAGCCCAGGAACCATTGGCAGCTGCGTAATCAAAAGCATCCAGGGTAATGATACACAATGAAGAGAAACTAACTATCTTAATAATGGATATTGCACTGGAAGGATGCGCAGAAAGAAGATGATTATGCATTGATTGCACTCCTCGTCCTTGAAACAAGTTGTTTGGCCATTCTTATAGGAATGTTAATTACCTTTTCTCATCCAGTAAATCAGCAATGCGCTCCACATCCTGTATATCGAGGATCTCGGATCTTCCAATTATCAACTCAGGCTTGCATTCTCCGCCAAGTTGATAATGGAAAGCAATGCGTAGTTCATCGGTCAACTTGACAATCTAACAAAGAAAAGTCAATCTGCTCAACTCGTGTTACGGAGACTTGATTTTTCTCATGTTAGCTGATTGTAAAACTTGAACATTAATAAAAATGCTTACATAATCATTTACGATATCTTTCTCAGCTTTGGATCGAAGAGAGCTGCTTCGACTTTTCTCAGAATTTGCATCCAGTTCCTTTGCATCATGTTTTTCCATGATTAAGGAGCTTTCGTCAGGACAGTGGGATACCCAGATGTCTTTCGCCAACGGGCTGATGTAACAGGAAGACTTGGATTTGTCTAGAAAAGACATAGGCCATAAGCTTTCGAAATCATTTTGCTACTCTCAATCAATTCTTTAATGTCGGTAAGGATTAGTGACAGCCACTCTCAGTCTGAGTGTAAAATCATGGCTGGTGCTTTTGTAATGTAACAAGTGAGCTAATCTCTAATTTTGCGAAAATATTGCACCAGCTAGGTTAATGTCGGTAAGGATTAGTGACAGCCACTCTCAGTCTGAGTGTAAAATCATGGCTGGTGCTTTTGTAATGTAACAAGTGAGCTAATCTCTAATTTTGCGAAAAAATTGCACCAGCTAGGAGAACCTCACTTGAGTAAATGGCATGCTTCTGTCATAATAGTGTTTATGGCTCTTTTCTTAATCTTCATAAAAGGTCTATCTCTAGCCTTGTAACTAATCCTTGAGAGGTGATTTCTAAGAGTACATGCCAAACCGTGAATAATTCAAAATTTGAGCAATAACGGTTTAGAAAATTTACGCATACTTGCCCCATTTCGGGCTCCTATATTTCTGGCTTAGGGAAATTTTTGAACAGTTAGGGTTTTTAAAATTAAAATAGCACAAGACTGTGAAGTGCAACTCGTGAGAGAAAATCACTAAGTTTTAAGTTACTCTGATACATGTCTTGTATCGTTATTGACACGAGATCCTTAGATAATTACGATTCACATTACATAAGTTAAGGTTGACATATTTTCGAAGCATTGTCAAGTCATCAGTACTATGTCGTTTCTCTGCTCAGGGAGCTCAAATAAACAAGAACAGCTAACAGCTTTCTTGTTTTTGTGTTCGGCGTTTACAATGGTCGTCGGTGATTAGCTCGAGAACTGAGACGTAGTTTCCAATAACTACCACAACTCGGACAATGGCACTGGATATAATAAAAAAGGGGATGAATTACCAAAGGTCCAACATTCAATGGTCTGCACGGTAAAATCTTCCTCTGGTACCAACGCTGGGTTGTTAAACGTTTGACAGGACTGCGTTCGCCCCTTATTCAAATCGCCATCTAACCAAAGGCCGAAGTTCCCACTGAAAAACGTTATGAAACGACTTTTAGCTTTAAATATTCTCACCACATCTTAAATCATGAGTTGATAAACAAATAAAAACTTTAAACTCACTTCCCAGACCCGAAGATAATGGAGTCGGTGTTTCCCTTAATGAAATAAAAGTTATCACCACTCCAGTTGTAGATTTGGAAACGGGGAGACATTTGAAACAAAAATGTCTGACCTGTGATTTTCAATAGAGTTATTGCGTTAAATTAGATGAACGGAATGATGGAGAAGATTCGTGGCCTCAATGACATTAGTTGACGTGCAAACGCAATGCGGTAACAGCCTAAGGATGAACTTACTAGTTCCGTAAAAATGATTTGAAGGTCGAATTGAATCTGATGCCAAAACTCCAAAAATTCTATCCTTCATGTCTTGAATGACGATTAAAACGGGAGTATCGGATGGGTAGAGAGACATTTTTCTGTACAGAGATTGAAGGCAAAATCCATCATTCGTTGTGGAGAAGGCCAACTTCCAGGGATTTCCAATTGCTATTGGTGGAAGACTTTGACCGAGTAGATTCACTTCCTTCAACGTTAGAATGTGTGACTCTTCGTTCATTTCGTAAGAATTGTTGTCGTCCAATTCTCCGTTCTCTTTCGTCTTATCCACAAGTTCCTGAATATTCGATGGGAAATTACAATGAGACTGAAATTGCATACAATATCAGCTCGTAACAGAAAACAGCACAGATATCACAGAAGAAAACAATCAGCAACCCCTTTATATATTTAGGAGATAAGAGACTTGAGACAATGAAAATCAGGAATGGCAGGCAAAAAGTCAACTTCTTATGAAGAAATGATAGGGTTGTGGTTTGTATGACTTACCTTTGCTTTATTACAGAGTTTAAAGCGTCTGAGAAAAGAAGCGAAGTTATTTTGCTTCGCAGCCATGGAATTCAACTTCGGAGCCTTCATACTGCTGATATTAGGATCAATTCCTGTGGCCTTTCCAAATGGCTGTGAGAAAATAAAAAACACGGCGTGATTAGTCCCTTCTTTCTAACCGTACTTATTGTGGGAATAACTTCAGTTCGTCCTCAACGTTTCAGGAGTTTGGTATTGACTAAAGCAAATTCTCCAGCTTTCTTAAGATGTACCCCTGTTTACTAATTACGAGTTCTATGTTATGATCAGTGGTCATTTAGCCATGGATTTTCTGCCACCCAAGTAGCACAGTCCAACGTTTTCTCCAACCCTGACTAATTGGCTAGAAACCTCGGTACTGCTCTGGAAACTGGCATATGTCTAACGATAGCTCAAGTCAGTACTTCCCCTTGCTAAGTAACGTGTAGACATGTACATACAATGCCCTTTAGGAAAGATCTGAAATACCGCCTTTGTGGTATTGTTGCTCAACTAACTTGGGAGGGAACTTTCTATGAAGCTGCAACCAGGAGGGATTTGTACATGTAAGTTCGCATTAGAACTGAAATACCTGTGACATGAATCAGTAGCTTCACCAAAGTCACTTAATTGGTTAGCTCGTAATTACGGTATTCCTGCCTGCTCCGCTGAGCACGAAACCTCTGTTACAAGATTCAGATACGTTAATTATAGTTACCGAATGGATTCTCCCAGGTCGAAATGACTGGTAAACACAGTCTGGGAATTCTGTCCAAGCTGTTATCAGTCACGCACCTGTCTCAATATTTACTATTTACGCACTGTATTTAGCTACTGTATTTTAAACTTTAATTCAGGGTGTCCGCAATAAGGCGCTACTTTTCTATCGGCGGCTCAGGATCCATTGATCCGCGCTACCGTAGTTCAAGAGCTGAACTAAAGTATTGCCGAAATCAAATCTTGCTGTGGGCTTTGAATCAACAAAGAGCCATCTGTTCTAGCCTACTTGGAAGAGCATGTTGACGAAAAGTCTGTCATGTTTAATGAATAACATGTCGAACAAGTGTCTGCAGCCGCTGCATTGCTGTCAATCCTATCCTAACTAAAGAACTCAGAGCGCAAACTAGTCTCGGGTTTTATTATGTCATAATGACAGCATCTCTCAACAGTTCAGGGTTGACATAAAGTTTGTTTGTTGGCAAGTTGCGTAGTGCAGCGTACTACTTGAATGATTTTGAACATACACTTTTTGAAGAGAGAAGGGGCTTATGAAATTCTTGGACGGTTAAAGAATTGCCTGAGGATACAAACGTAGATTGCTATTTCGGTCACAATTCTAAGTCCAAGGACCTTCAGTAGCATCAGAAGCTTCTCTGAGAGGCAGCGCTATATTTGACCATTGATACCACCCTTGCAGAGGGAGTTCAAAAAGAGCTAGAAAGTTGAGTTTAACTTGAATAACGTATTCAAATCCTAATATGCTGAGCACGATGGATCCACCATGATAAGAATATGCGGAAACTGAACCAGTAGGCACGAAAGCAATTGAGATGACCATACGGAAGTCTCGTGTTTTGTTTCCTTAAGATTGTGATGTAAGGTTGTCACGGGGTTCATTCAGTTGATACGAAAATAACAATTAGCCAAGACGACTGCTAACGGGATGGAAGGATGCGTTCGTTCATATGTACAGCTTATATCTTAGCAGCTTCTTGCTACAGTCGGTATGCTGGAAGTAGACAAGGATGCACTTCCTGCTCGTTAACTGTAATTAATGACAAGTTGTACTTATAGCTTACATGACGGCTGTGACACCAGTCACTGCACTGCCTACGTGTCAAATTGTACCTAATCTGGCTTTTTTAAATGATTCGTATGCGCTCAATAACAAAGTCAGCCTTTCCGGAGATTCACAGAACAATTCCAGAATTAATTGATTTCCTTGCGGTTAATGAAAATCATCCAGTAACCATGAATAATGATGAACCTACTGGTAGGATCTGTGGCATTTTGGGCTCGGGTGACAGAAATTAAAACCGGGAGAATGTCCTCAAGAGAATGTCTGTGAGTGGTTCAATGAGCTTACAAACAAAAACTAACCTCCTTGATCCGGACATTTCTACCGGAGGATTTCCGCTTGTTCACTTTTTTAGAGTTGGGATCAACGCCTTGTGAAGCACGAGGCGAGAAAGGAAAACATTTGAAATTGAGGCTCTTTGCGTCCGTCGCCATGTTCTCTGCAGGAATAGCGATGAAACGTTGATTAGATGCAGAGGATTGTTCGGACCTCTGTTTGAGTTCCTGCGATGGTAAAAATATTTTCAGTTCACTTGAAGCTTATCATGTCAAGTACAGGTCACAGAGGAGCTGAGAAAACACTGAGTTCAGACTTGAACAACACCACAAAACTGTATGCAGTTGCGACACAACATCTCCTTCCGTCTGTTACAGCTATTACTTCTGTTTGTTTGCCTAGCGCTTATTTGCTCAACGGAATTGGCGTGGTGCTTCAGACCGTCCATGAGGGTGTTGCAGGAACAACTGGTAGCCGAGTGCAAGAGATATGGCTTTTCTAGGCAAGAATCGCCTTGATTGATGTACACAAGGGGGAACGGCAGGTAAACAAAAGTTTGAGCTTGGGTACAAGGGATGCTTCTCACAAGGTTTCTCTTGTCCTCCAGCTGAATCTGATGTGAATTAGTGGGATGATCACGAGAGCGTTTCAGAATGGAGTATTTCCAAGCCCCCACTCTGACTTATTTGTGGCAGTGACTTACTGCTGGAAAGCAATGACTCGAGACATAAGTGTACACACGACCTCAAGTTGTGGATCTACATCATTGCACGACTGCCACCTCTCATCGAGGAGTACTACATGACAACGTAACAATAAAAGGATGAATAGACCATTAGTATAATGCTGAAGGCATTAAGAGTGCTGCGTAAGGTTTTACGCCATCAGCCTGTATGACCTACAACTCCCCGTTCCATGGCGGATATTAAATCAGATCAGTGGCAACGCACCCACAGCCGTTCCTGACTCCGAATGTTCTACTCTGGAATGTTTTAAGAACGAATACTGTTTCGCATGAAATCTGCATTTCCATGCAGAAATACTTTTAGCGCAATCCTGTTAAAACTCATGCATCAAAAATTTTGCTGACAATAACCCATGCTGGTGTTGCGTATACAAATCCATTTTGTTGGCTTTACAGATGACAGTCCATGAATTTCAGTTTGCTTGAAATATTAATGACTCGAAGGTGGAGCACAAGCCGGCATGTCATGGGCATGGAGATGGAAACGTAAACGTTACTGGTCGGGTCTTTCGCAATGACACGGAATGGGATATGCATTTAGCTTTAGCCGGAAATGAGGCAGTTAATTTGTTGACACACTTTCTCTTATGGATGGGCATAGTTAGTGTGTTGTGGGTTCCAAACGAGCTAAGTGAGTAATTAGGATTTCAATTAGGTTGTTTTCCCTTTCCGAATTTCCTTGAGTTAAAAAGTCTTGAACCCTTGCAAAGAACCCTGACCAGGTTTTCTTCCATGGTTCAGTGTCTTTCCTAGTGCGTTGTAATTCTTGCATTTCGTCACCTGATTGTCAGGAACGTTTGCGGATTCCGCTCACAACTCCAACAGCCAGATGTTGTGTACCAAATAAACTAATCATTGTGGAAACTGTTTACGGATTCTTGAAACGAAGGTGCAAACACAATATTCACATATGGCACAGTCTGTGTCACTCTACTCAGCTAGATGATTTGACGCAGTTAATCTTCTCGCTTTTCCGCTACGGGATGGAAAACTAACGGTATCT
>VRMD01002266.1:0-13791 GCA_009872375.1 Sminthurides bifidus | reverse complement strand
CCGAACGCTTGAAGCTCGATGCATTTCACACCTATTTGCAGCTTTTTAATTTGGGAGGATGGCTTCAATGCAATGCGTTGCAATGGACTGTAACTTGTGATAATTCAAGACGATTTTGAAGCACAAGCACGCTTAAGTTTTTTACAGCCTCTGCTGTTGTTTTCCCTCAGTTGCACTCGGTCTTTTATGGACTTGTCATGCCTTTGCATTGGATTTCTGCTTTAGCACATCCGAGTTACAAGATTGGCAGGTAAACTGCATTGGTGGCATACTGCATGAGTCATAAAATCATCCAGTTTCCATGGTAACTTTCACCCTTTTACACTACCTGTCTTGGCCTGGGTCCTGGGTTCAAAAACGCACTTTTTCAGTAAACTGGTACTTCCCTGACTTCGATTGCAAATATTTTTGTCCAATGGGTTCCAATTACAAACTTAACTTTGCCAATATTTTGGAGTTCCAATCTAATTCATGTGGTGGAGCTCATGAAGCCTGGTCATCTGTTGGTGGCAGGTCCCAACTTTTTCTTAACTCGGAAAACCGTCACTCCGGTCCAGCAACAGCACCTTTGCAATACCCCCACCCCTAAAAATGGCTCCAAAGCCCCTCTGTATACGCATCTAAGCTTGTAAATTATGATTATGAGTGCAAATAACCATTTGGACAGGTGAAAAGGAATTCAACGCGCTTGTATAATCCCTCCGAAGCACACCTCAAAGGTGTCGAACACGCACTACAGGCAGTTATCATAACATGAAATTGAAGTTTGCCCGACTTATGGCACTCGTATCCATAAGCTTAAACTTATTCGTATTCATAACGATTACCTGGAGCTCTGGTGCAGTACTCCTTTCCTGGTTGGTGAAAAAAAAGTGCTCATCTCGATCCTCCGCTCGTTTCATAACAAGTGCATAAGTAAACATCCACGAAGAGGAAGATGATAGCACCCTGCTGAACCACCGTATCTTCTATGTGTATCGTCCAACGGACCTAAACCTACGAACGTTGGAACAAGGACCTTCAAGATTACGTGCCATGCACATGAAACGATGATCGTTTCAAGCCCCGGTCGTCATCGTCAGAGACAGGAAAAGCAAGCTGCTTATGACAATAATTCTGTAATGTATTGAAATGAATGTGGGCATAAATGCAAGTAGGGTTTTTTCCACCTTGCTTCCCAAACGCCAAATTGCTACTTATCATAGGAGAGGAGAGCGAAATAATATGTTCACAAGGATTATGGATTATCATTAGAAGATATGGCCTCCTGGCCGGGCCTCTATGGCCGATAACAGGGAGACATTTACTCGCGAGTTTACACGTGCATCTTTTTACAAACGCTCTTTCAGACATTTCCTTTTCATTTCGCCCTGAACATCTTCCCAGGCTGACATGTTCCAGGAGGAGGGATGAGCCGAGCTAGATGCCTTGCAAAAGATGTACAAATAATAATCATAATGCTTAGCACTGCATGGCTCCTGCCTAGGCCTTTTTTCGTTGTTAGGTCGTTGAGAAACGAATGCTGTCGTCCAAGATTTGCCAAGAGGTTGTTGGGAGAGATGAAACTGAGAAAACGTATATTGGGCTGAGAGAGACGTTGCTGGTGATACAGTGTACGGAGTCACGGGGAAGAAAGCAAGGTAAAGTGGTAAAGATCCAGTGAGAATTATCGACAAGGGAAGAGCGGATCGAAGATGGTTATGAGTTACAGACATGTTTTTCCATATCGTTCACTCGGCGACCAGCAAAAAACGGACAAGCAGAATAAATATCCGATTAGGCGTGCGTAAAAATAATAAATATGCCAACGTGTTCATGTAATATGCTTCCACGGTGCCGGAATGAATTTCATACTAGTGCATGCAAGAAGCTATTAGGTTTCTGAGGTTTCTTTCGTCAGGTTTGGGACTTGAGAGATGTTCGATCCACGACATGAAATGAGGAACTGTTAGAGAGAAAGAGAGAGGTGGATGAAGCTGAAGCTGGATAGTCTTTGACAGCCTGCCACTGAGAATTTTTTGTATTGTAATCTGTATCTTGCAATAACCGGGAAGAAGAGGGCAAAAAACTGGAGTCAATTACACCTTTTTTGGGAGGTGGAAGATGAAATACAGACGGTATGTCACGTGTATGCAATGCCAAAGTAGGGTTGCAAGATTCGGAAACGACGATGCGAGTCATGGAACGTGGCAGGGCGATAGAGAGTGATGAACCGTTGAAAGTGTGTGTTTAAAATCTTAGATCGAACGAACAGGTGGGCAGTAACGAAAGTGTTGATGAAATTTTGTACCGATTGTAAGATAAATTGTGGCCGGTGAGCGGCCATTTCGTCCAGACGTGCATCATGACATGACGTCATGAGAGGTGATATTGAACTCAGGTGCATGAGTTAGTGCTGTCGAGGTATAACAACGGTTTCCATGGCAACAAGCCGATCGGCTCTTCGTACAACTAGCAAGAACCATTCAGCTTGCTCTGTCCGTTTCCATGGCAACAAGCCGATCGGTGCTTCTAGCAACCAGCAAGAACCGTACAGCTTACTCAGTCAATCCTGTTGGAAGGAGCGGAGAAAAAACGTACATGGTTTACACGCTAATGCAAACTAGTGCAGCTGTTGATGCGTGGGAACTGTCAGAATTGTTTACATCTTGTACCGAGACAAGAGAGGTGCCGACTTTTGCGAAAGCGTAAAATTCTTCGCCGTTTACACACCAAACAGTCGTCATAACACTTGCTTCCGTATGGCCTCAACCCTGAAAAACCTTGTGTTTAACAAACTTCTTATTTTGGCTTACAAAGATGGTGGTAATTCTTCCTCCCGTTATAGGAACTTGCACACTCTTGGAACTGCCTGACCCCTTTTCGACATATTACAAAACTTCAATCCAAGAATACCTATGGAAGAACAAAGGGAAGGAAATGGGTGAAAAGGATGACAGTGAGTTTCAAAGACATTGGATTTGAATTCAGCATAGTTGAGGAAAGGAAAGTCTTTTTAAGGAATGTTTTTCCACAAACTTAAACGGAGGAGTTTGGGAAGGTAGTCCGTGGGAGATAAAAGAAAAGAGTAGTTAAGAGCAAACTGCGTGAGATGATGAAACAAGAAGAGGAAGCAGAAGACAAGAGGCAGGAGATGTTCTCTAGGATTTGAGGAAGAATAAGGAAAAAGTTGATAGGCACAAAAGGTTGATGAGATGCGTGGAATTAGTAAATGAAACTGGTCGGAGAAAAGTGTGGAGTTTCCTTTCCTCCGGGCTCACAGCTGTAATTCAACGGTCCGAATGCAATCACGCTTCGCAGCTCTTCATTAACAAACTCTTAAGAATCAAAAACTCTTCGGCGGAGCCGTGAAGAAAAGTTTCGCATCAAGAAGATGATGCATAGCTCGAGGACTTTGAGTTGTATAGGACGAGTGTCTCCCCGGTTCGAGGATAACGCCAACGGTGTACGACTACTGTTAAACGTATGCATGGCGGAAACCAAGAGCAAAAGCAGATTACAAGCTACGAAGGAAGCAAGGAAGTGGGAAAAAACTTTGGAGGAGATGAGGAACGAATATTTCAAGAAAAGGATGGCAAGATTATCCTCCATCCTGATTACAAGTTACAGGAAATTTTGCACTCTTTCACACACTGCTAACGAGGCAAATGAGGTGAGGATTTATCTTCAACAGGGTAACGATGTTTCAACACCGGATTGTAAATAAAAGTGCAGTTTTTGACAAGGTGTAATCGACTCGTTGGGTGGAATATTACCGAAGGTTTCTTTTAACTTATAATGATTTTTTCCGTTCAAGACGCCGTGGTATTTCGCAGAGTTTTTTTGATGACCTTCTGTTGAAAAACAACTGCAAAGCTTTCATATTGTAGAGCTGAGTGAGTGCTTTTACTCAAGTGGTAATTCAGTCTTAAAATACCTTCCTCTATCTTGGCATCTACCTGAATCAAATCGTATTAATAGCTGATTGTATGGGCTGAATCATCCTCATCAAAAATCACAATCTGTCATTTGAACAGTGTTTCGCTTATGTTTTTCAAATTTCGGCACCTTCCTCTAACAACCAAATGCGGTGCATCGAATATCCTGCATCGATTTTCCCCCCAACCTGTAAAAGAAACCGTCCAAACCCGGTCAATTGTCTTGTCGTACTTCAACCCCAATTACCCAAAGCCAGTACTAATTGCATATAGCACAGACAAACTTGCACATTTCCGTTACCTCACAACACCCAAACATAGCACCCACCGACCCCTGACCACCCCCTGACCGACCGTACCATA
Source organism: Sminthurides bifidus (assembly GCA_009872375.1). NCBI lineage: Eukaryota > Metazoa > Arthropoda > Collembola > Symphypleona > Sminthurididae > Sminthurides > Sminthurides bifidus. The sequence goes on along the minus strand of VRMD01002266.1, from coordinate 9,511 downwards.
CCGCTAGACCCATCCGAAAAAGCGTTTCTCCCACTCCTCCTCCTCCCCTTCTTACACCCCCACCCACGTCACCTTCCCTCACAGCACTGGAGCCACCAGACCCCTGGCCCTTGGTCGTTAATAACTGTGGCGTGTTGGCATGCTGATCTAATGAAGGATTTGTGAGCTGTTTTTGCAGACAGTAAATGTTTTATTCATTATCGATAAGCATGCTGGTTAAGAAGCTGACTGACAACCAGAATTGTTTAACAAGCCATAGCTGAAGGAGAATGTCGCGTGTGGAAAAATCATTCTGACCCAGAAGATGATATGCTCGGAATATTAATTGAAGCCGGTCAGCCTCAGCTCCTGCCTGCGTTTCCCTATTAAGTTTGAAATCATGCAAACTTATGTTCCCTAACGAGTTTGCGATCACCTCCCGGCCGGCAATCTCAACCTCTCACACCAACCACCTGCACCTGTGCACATCCAAGATCAATTCTAACTGTTTCTGCTACGCATCGAAACATAGCCAGGGAATACACCAACAACTCATCCTTATTTGCTCTTCCACATTCTCTGCTTCACATTTTCCCCGCTTCTTCATTACCGCAATCCCTGGCTTCACTCACCTGGTCTGTACATAAGGCGAAGTTGGGAGCAAAAAGAAAGACCAGCTTCAAACAAGCGAACAAGCACACGAACATGCAGTAACAGTTTGCAGTAATTATAAGAAACGTTATTATGCAAAGCCCACAACTTTTTGACGAGGCAACCGACCAGTAACCAGTGCGGCTGCACAACCTGACTACGACAGCGTCCGACTGCCTTTTTCCGCGACAGCACTTAACGTAATGAATGATGGTGGGAGTTGGAGAGGGGAAAGAGCGGATTGAACGCATCTGTACATGAGGAGGAAAGAGACGCAAGAAAAGAAGATAGTGTAATAAATTTCCCTCCGATTTATTGCTGTGAATGAATTCGATAATAATTGACCACAGCTTGTTTTCTTACCCCAGGGAAATAAATGTGTCCCGCTCGAGAAAAAAAAACGCACTAAAATTTTTAACAACCCTATCTTCTTAACAGCCAAGAGATGAGATGCCTCGCTGATGAATCTCTTTCAGACTCACTCTTTCTTACGCGCCTTCGCCCAATTGCGTATGCCCAATTCCGCATCCGCACCCGAGTCTCACATCGCATCTCTTGTCCTCATCATCCGTCTTTTTACCTGTCCTTAGTCTTCCTCCCCCCCTCCCTATCTTGTTACATTGGGTGGTAATCTCCCAAAGCGACTGGTTAACAACCCATCTAGGTAATTTCATGTACCAGATTCAACGAGCTCACGGTCACTTATAGCCCGGTTTACCACAGTGCGGAAATACCGTCCCGACAGCCTGTCCGTCTGCCTGTCTTTCCCAATGTCCAATCTCGAGAAGCCAAAAGTTACCTGGCCATCAACCAGGCTGGTCACCGATGAGGACCATAAAATGTGACTACTCTCATACAGAATGCAGAGAGCTTGCAAATTTAATATCTCAACTTGAAATCAAGTACATAGATCCAGACGATAGAGGCAGGCAAAGCCTGCCTGCCTGCCTGCCATTCGGACACGGAAGAATTATGAGGCAAGAGAGTCGGAACGAGGTGGTCATAACAGTCGGCAACACAAGGGCCTTTGTGCGTGTGTCACCTCAAAGAAATTATTTAGAGGGTGGGCAAACCACTCAGCTCCTTCTCCCCGCGAAAATATACAACCGGACAAAGGGGACCCAACCTAAGTCATAAAAATATTTTCCACAGCCCCCAACCCCCCACCATTATCAACTCCCTTAGTGTAAGGGAGTCGGTCATCTGACAGCCTCACTGTGAGAAAATGGAGCTGACCAAGACCAAGTCCAGGCAATCCTGGCACTTGCACCCTCATTTAGAGTAATAGCTCACTTGATCATCGGGCTTGAATTCTTAGGTGGTTACAAACAATTCATGTTACCATGGCATAGCCTGGCCAAAGTCAAAGGTTTCAAAGCTCTCAGGTTTGTGATCAAGTCAACGTATATGCATGCTCTTCATCCTCGTCTTCAGTTCTGGTTGATCTGATAACTGCTTCTCGACTACATAGGTTCAAGCAAGTTAAGTGCATACGAGCCAGTTTCCGAAAACCGTGACAAACCACAGGATTAAGCCCATATGGTATATGACTCGAGGATGGAAGTCATCCATCATGTTTATGCAAATTCTTTCGCTGAGCGAAAAAAAACTCTCCTTTAACTCCTTCGTTTTTTGTACATAAGCAACTCTCTCTCGTCTTCCTAACCTTAGCTGAGCTGAGGGCGACAAAATTGTCGTCGTCTTCGTCTTCGTGGAAGGATGTCGTTTCGTTCTCAGGATCCTTTCTAGTTCCTGAATGTCATGGTTTGGATTGTCGGGCGAAAATTCTCCCTTGCGGTGTGCAAAAATTCTCTGAGGTAGAGCGAGTTCATGTGGAGGCAAAACGCCTTGGAAAATCTTCCTCAAATCAGGACAGAAACTCGGACTTGGATTCTGGCTTTGGTTTAGCCAAAGCTCGTGTTGTTATTCTCCACCGTTGGAAAAATTCGTTACTACCGAGGCATCTCGGTGTGGTTTCGTCTTTGGTTTTGCATTCTTCACTAAGCGAGGGGTGGACGTGAACTGTTTACCACCCGGAGCTCATCACATGGGGGACACAAAGCCTCTGCTGGAGAATGGAGTCATAGGCAGGCAAGCAGTGATGGTGGCGGATACATAAAATTCCCCGGAATTTTCACGACCACCCCCTCCCTCGTTTATCTCTGTCGACGGCGGATGAGAGTTTTTTAAGGATCAGAGGTTGGCATGACGATTGCATAAAAAATGGCGACGTTTTGCAAATTCTGCTCAACCACATACCCAGAGTTGGTGTGGCGTTCATCCACATGGAACGGAGGTAGCTTTGCTTTGAACCTGTGAGAATATCTTATGGACGGTCGTTCGTTACAAATTCAGAAATTCCAACCAATTTTACACCATATGCATGCATGTATGGTTCCTTCTCTCCCTGTTAGCAGATTCGATGCCAAATACCAAGCCACGGCCCAGAATGGCCTGTGAGCCTCAAACTGAATGACAGGTCGGCTATTTTTTTCCTCGGAGCGTAGCCTTGATCTTGATCTTGGTGGAATGGTCCTGGTCCTGGGGCTTTGATGCATTGGTGGGCTGTCATTAGCCCATTGAAATAGTTTCAGCAGCACATGGAAATGGAATGGCAGGGTGTCAGTGAGTCATTAGATTAGAAGGAGCACATGTGTGCTCCTATAAAGTGGGGAAAATTTGATCCTCTGATGATTATAAAGCAGCTTCACCGCTCCTCCATTCCATTTCCTTCGGCAGGTGTCATTAATGCTTGTCAATCACGGTATACGAATTGGTTGTAGGATGCGCAGTCAGGGTTTCGATACCTGCGAATTTTTTTTTAATTTTTTAATCATTACCTACAGTTTGCAGGACGTGTGACATGTTCTCTGCGAAATTCCGAGAAATTCCTCCCCTACTTTACGATAATTGCAGTCTTGTGCACTCCCTGCTCAGAGTACTTAAGTACTCGACCAGTACTCATGCGCTGCACGAAAGTGAGAATTTCAACCACTCTTGTTAACACCCTGAGGACTGGCGACGAACTCTCAGCCTTTTAGCACCTGAAGACTTGGTTGAGGAAACTGAATTCTCGTGTTAGAAACCAGATAAGTTGAAACACGCGAAATTGTCAATTTCACAGCATGCCTTGATTGGCCCCTTGTTTGCGGAATTTCGCCAACTTTGCCATCAATCCTGGCTTACAAACTGTCTAATCACAGGTTCTGAAAACTCGACTTGAGTTCCGATCCACTTGAACTTGTCAAGGGTGGGGGGTGGCGTGTCTAACTAGTACAAAATACCAAGTGAGTACAAACAAGCACCCACGGAGAAGAAGCCTACGGAGTCTTGGACATGTCATGCAATTTTTTGAAATCTTCTTCATCGTCTCCTTCCCATGCAGTTCGTAGCCCATCTAGTTTCCTGAGCCGTGACAAAAGAATGGGGTCCGTCCCAGCCCTGATCAGGTTAACTTTGACGACTTAATAATTGTAATTGAGAAGAGATTTTCAAACACTTCGCACGACTCCGTCCTTTTTACTAGGTAATGTGTGCGTGGATTGATGCTCGAGTTGAAACGATGGCCTTAGTCGTGCAAAAAGCCTGCTGTTACCATAACACCGTAGCCCGGGCCGTAAGGCGTAAACTGTAAGGCTTGAAGTTGCCAGTTTCCTGAAGCAGTAGACCATTTACTTGAAACATGGTGAAGGTGACGTCGATACGAGGCCGTGAGTAGAGAAACTGTATTTGTTTCGGCAATTGCGAACAGTGCCTGGGAAAAAAATACAAGTTCGGATGAAGAGATGCGAAACACGATACGAGGAGAACGGGACAAAGGCTCAGCATATGGGAAACATCATCTGGTCATCAATCACTGAAAAGTGGAAATGGCTGAAAAGCGTTATTAAGCCGAAATTTTCTCCCCATCGATCGCAATTATCCTTGAGGAATGCTTGCAGATTCTCTCTCGCCTCTGGGTTAGCGTGATTTCAAGAGCTTAATAAAAATCCACGCATTGCTACCGGCAGTGGGTCTACTGCATCAGTTCNCTCTCTCGCCTCTGGGTTAGCGTGATTTCAAGAGCTTAATAAAAATCCACGCATTGCTACCGGCAGTGGGTCTACTGCATCAGTTCCAATGTATGCTACATGCACTGCTTCAGTATGCACGATTGGGTTTACGGTATCGACAGTTTTGACTTTCTTGAACAAGGTTCACGTCTCGGCAATTCACACACAGTCTGGCCTTTTTCTCCCCCAAGCCCATGATGCTCGGACGTCGATTCGAGCCGGTTCCTCTTTTGGCTGTTAAGTGGTAGTGGCGATTGAAGATGATTACGATTGGCAGGTAGGCAATGGAAGTGAAACCAATGATTTTTTCAAGATTAATCCTCAACATGAGGAGTTGGCCCGCAATACGAGCTTTGCACAAACTCAAGGATAGCGTACTCTTCGTTCCCCGAAAAGTGAGGAGATCAGGCTTCAGCACCCCCGTTCACTGATTCAACAATGGTAGCTTCACCTGTAATTTGCGATTCGGATTAAAAAAATTGCAAAAAGGCCGTACCTGAATCTTTGATCAGGTAGTTTACATGTCAACGTCAAGTGTTTTGTTGTAGTCATGTAAACGTTTTGATGAAAATTCTATAAAATTACGACCAAAGACCAGACCGAAGCGGTTCCTTCGTCCTGAGTTATGCGCTTCCTATTATGGCTAGGCGATATGGAAATAAAAGCCAGTAATAACTGGTATGATTTTCTCAACTCAAGCATGTTTTCTCTACTGGTTTCTTTCCATTGCAACTGAATGGGATTTGCTGTAAACATGATAATTGCAATGGATCAAGATTAAAAAGATACACAGGCCGGATTGCTCAAGTGGACGCGACTCTTGTAATTGTAATGATGAGATGTGATACGGTTAATTACACACGATATCTCCCTTCATTTCGTTCCTGTTCTAAGGAGAAGGAGGCGTGCCAATGGGAAAAGTATCGCCCAGCATTCTAATTGATGATTAATGCCGTAGTACAAGGCAAAGGGAGGAAACTTTGCCGCCGCCAAATGACAAGTCTGCAACGACAGAGGAGTTCATCATGGCTACACGTCCTCTTACCGTCGCCACTCTTCATTCAGAATCTTGTCAGGGTTCGTCTAAACTTTGCCAAGTAACTTGAACTACTGACGGGTTTGCATTTGCAGATCACATCGATAAGAAAGTTGCACCTCTTGCATGGCAGATTTAATTCCACCGATTCTCAGATTCGCATTGCAAATTTTCATCTAGTACGCCACTACTTGCCATGCCAATTGGTAAGCATGGACTGCTGCTCGAGGAGCAACAACGATTTGGTGCACGTAGGCGCTCCTACTCACGCTCGCACTTCTTTCATTGTCTTGCACAGTGCAATGGCTTCATCGAGATAATTGCAAGGTCTGAGCTTCCGTCAACAGCAAAATAATGCTTGTTAATAAGCGTAATAATTCGCTAAACGACATGAAATTAATGACCACGAATGCTGCTTCCCTGTCGCGTCATACGAACCTACGAACGAACGTCGGACGTAATACGATGAGACGGAGAAACGAAAGCGAAATCTCCTAACTGGTGGTAGCAAACAGGGCACACTTGGTCATTCACAGGAGCAGAGCGGAAGATGGTCAACTACCACTTACGAGTTTAATTTATGGGCAGTTAGATAGCACAAAGTGAGTTGTTGTGTTCTTTGACACTTTACAGATGAATGGAGCGATTTCGCACATCCTCATCATTTTCGGCTAACGTATAGTAGCCTTCGTGTTTGTCAAGTTTATAGCTCCACATTGTCTGAATAGTTTTAAAAGCACTTGGATTAAAAAAAATAGTTGAAGCCCCTGAAGGACGAGGAAAGTCCTGTGTGATTGTGAGAAACAGGACTGGATTTGCAATGGATTCTGTAACAAAAAAAATACATCTTCAGAATACAAAGATGAGAATAATGTTAATTACAAGGAGGAGGTTTGCGTGCGCAAAGGAATTAAAGGACACTTGAGAGCATCTCGTTGAAAGAAAGTGCGCTGGCGTGGAACGGAAACGGTAGTTTTAATTTATTGCAAATTACTCTATAAAGATAAATGAACAGATTAGCCCTTCATCCTCCGCTTTTCAATGTGCATCGGGGTACAATATGCTGTGAAATGGGCGGCAATTCTGCCGTGGTTAATTTGCTATTCTGTGATTGTTTCTCCGTAATTGAAGTGGGTAGCCGCACTTGCCGGGGTATACCAGAGCTAACATGAGGGGTTTCAACATAAAAAACGTGGAATCAAACCCTATAATCTGCCTTACTTGCAGTTTACTTGAAACTAAGTGCTGGGAGCAAAATGACACAGGAATTCAAAAGCTGTGTACAAGCAAAAATTATCACAAGATCATACTGAAGCAACTTAACTATTGATGCTTGTTCGAGGCTCGTAAAGTCGTCAATGCTGTGAATCTAGGGGAGAAATTGCATCCTGTTGTGAATTACTAGGGATCGGATAACGAAATTCTGCTTGGAATGGCAATGCATTGTCACCTAATTGGATTAATGGGACGTGAAAACACCCGGATGAGGTGGTAACCCTTGGCGCGTGCTCAACTCCCAGTAACGTTGGTAACAGCAAATGGGCAGGGATCGTAGTTTCCGCAATTATGGTGTAAAACAGTTATCCTCGAAAGCACGTGTCAGAGTCAATAATGTTTAGACTTGAGTCAATTGTTTTACCGCTTTATGTTCTTGTGCCGTACCTGAAAGTGGTCGTGTGGATCTTGGATTTCAGTCAAGTGATTTTCTAGCACAGGGGAAAGTATTATGTGAACGGACCTCTGCAGATTTTGTTAGATTATTGCAATATCTGAGACAGTACAATGGTAGCAAAACAAGGGTGTGAGATTTCATTGTTGAATGTGCCAAAACAAGATCAAGTATCGTGTAGCAGGAAAGGGAAATCGAAGCAATGTAGAGACGATATAATGCAAGGGTGAAGACTTGGACACGTGAGGCACGATCCGGAATGCAATTAAATTTTCTCAAGTACTAGGAAGTTCAACTTGCACTTTCGTTGTTTTGATGCGTGTACCATGTTACATTGTAATGTACATACTATGTACTTCGTGCGTACCAAGTACCAATCACTCAAATCTGTAAAAGGTGTCATTTGGAAACCTGTCGTGCATACAGTGATGCAGTGCTTGTTTGCGGTTGCAACGAGATCCGCAATTTTGTCAAACGGTTCCCAAGGTAATCTGAGAATCAGTACATGAACATCAAGCTAAAGCCAGGCATTGTTGCCATGCACAATTCCATGCAAACGTACACCTTTTCTGTATGAAACGGAAATAATACTCATAATCAGTCAAACTATGCATTTGAAGTCCCTTACCCCAAAGCGGAAACGATAGACATTGTTGAAGAAAAGGAGAAAAAATGATCAATCGGAAAACTAACGGAGTTTGCTTAGCAGATAAAGAATAACTGCAATGTTTACAAGGGCAGAGGGCACAATCACATATGGCTAAGCAGATCAAACTCGTACTCTTGATTACCGTATTTAAAGGTGAGGAAATCAGAGAAAGTGAGAGCAAAGGAGAGAACGAGACTGGTTTCCAATCTAATTCCCAACCAACAATCAATTACAATTATTGCCAAGTTAAAATTGGGGCTTTTTCAACTGCAATTCTTTCATCCCTTTTCCTATGCATCTCTCTCACCCTCTCTTTCACACCGAAGGTGATCAACAACACAGGATCACATTACGCTCACCTCATTCTTGGTTAATTGAAAATGTATTAATTTATTTCCTTGTGCAAACCATAGATTGCTTACTATGGCTTCCCTTCTGCTTGGGAGTATCTCCCCTTTATCTTGAGGCAAATCTTTGCTTTCTCCGCGAGGTTTTTTGATTGCTTCGTGTGGTCAAGCTGAGCGAGTGTGAACTTGGAATGGGGAGATTGCGCAGGTCAGCCCCAGCGGTCATTAATTACGCGAAGGTGTGTCGACTTTTCTTCATTTTTGCGTGGATACCAGCTTTTCATTTTTTGAAACTTCCGTTGCCATGGTGACGCTGTTTTACCACAGGAGTTGCATTGTTTGGGAAAAATGCTGAAGAGCTTTGACTCCGGTTTTAATATGTGATATGTTTTGACCCAATCTCCATAGCGTAGCTTTTTCTGTTTTCATAGATAGGTGTTTTATGGATTTAAGTTCGCAAAGTGGCATCCTTGCTTCGACATCCGCTAGTTTGACTTGGATCAGAGACCTTTGCCTGCAATTCCTTCCGACCAGCTCTAAAACACTAAAATCGCTTCATCATCAGTCCTTCCTGTTTCCCTGCTGTTTATTACCCAACGGTCGGTTGAGTCCCTTGTAAGGAAGGATGCACATGGAAGTGAATCGACTCCAAGTGTCCAATGCCAATGCTCCAACCCATTGCCCATGTCCATACCACGATACCGAAGAGGATAACAAACGTGCGGTAAAAACAAAAACCCCCCAAAATCCATTTGCTACACTTGAACGACTTTTCATAGATCTCATCATCCCATCTCCAAGCATTGCTTCCACCATTAGGTGGAATGATTTCCTTAAAGACTTTTCGTCCACGTCCATGTGATCTTCCGCTCTTGCTGGCTTACTCCTGAGCCGTTCAAGCGTTATCCACAACGAGCCGAATACGGACAGTGACTTTGCTAATAAAGAATCGATGAAGCCTGAGCACAAAAAGCCATGTCACTTTTCCCTCATCTCATTCTCCGTCCACTAATTCCGTAGCCACAAGCGTGCATTCTCTCACTGTTTTCGCTTCAATAATGGCCGTTTTTCACAAAGATGGCCGTCCGCAACCCTCATTGAGGGCCTGGTAGCCAGATTTAAGCTCAT
>VRMD01002265.1:0-13791 GCA_009872375.1 Sminthurides bifidus | reverse complement strand
GCACAGACCTTGGGTTAACGAATGATCTGCTTTGGACAATCCACTGTACGACTACGATGATGAGATGATACGTTTGCAGTACACAAGCGGTGAGTGGTAGTGGATTGTAGAGAGGGAAAAAAGACAAACCGTGTTTTCAGCCATTTGTGGTGATATTTGTGTATTCTCGGGAGACAAAAGTGCATTTTTTATGCACTGAAAAAGCCATTGAGTGCTTGTAGGCAAGGGAACGGCTTTGATACTCGCTAGTCTCTCCAGCTTGCCTCCTTGTGCTTGACGATGAAAAAAAATTACCAGGAGAAACAACCGAAGATGAAGATGATACCTTGTGGTATCACATGGACGGGATCCTGCAGAGATGCGGAGCGAACATTGCGATGCAAGCCATGACGTAATGTCATTTCAAGGCTGTGAAAGATAATGCAATGGCTGGGAATAATAAGGATCGGTGCCAGGGCAAGGAAGATGGGGTTGTACACAATATGGGAGATGGGGCTGGAAACTTGCTGGAGAGCCGGTACTACATCTTGATTTCAACATACCATGACCGTACCCATTGTACAGACCGGAATCACCGCCAGGCATAGTCAGTGGTCTTGCATAATGTCAGTCTGAGAGTCAGGCTCTGATTTCCCTTATGATCTATTGTTTGGCGAGGAGGCTCGAGTGCTTCGAACTATCTGGATCAGACGGTGAGTGCTATAGTTTGCATGAGAGATTTGGATTGCAGGGCTCAAATTCCGGTGCAATAGCAAAAGCTCGCCAGAAACATTGAGCTAGCATTGGTTCTAGTTTCTTGTGGATATAGAAAAGGAAGAAAATCGTTGACGGAATGTGCATTGCGGTGCATGCAGTTTTTGAGCTTTGAAGCGTTTCGAGAATGGACCCACACCGCTTGCACGAAGACGGCATGCTGGTGATGAGAGGAAGAGAAAATAATAGGGACGGGGAAGACGACGGATTTCTCTCTCTCTCTCTCTCTGAATGATCATGATATCATGTGAAAATAGAAAATAGAAACGTCATATGCTTCCTCGATCCTCTTCATGCAAGGATGCAACACCAGTCAAAATGAGCATACACACGCCTGGAAAACTCACAAGTCACAAGAGCCAGCACTACAAAGGAATATGAGAAGGTGCTACCAGACCAGGACCGGATTTTGGATTTGTAATGGATAACGGACAGAATTGATTCTGACAATCATCTTAATATGACGTGAGGGAAATTAGCTCGAAATGGAGCAAAGTGCGGAAAATACATACCATACTGAGAGGAAAAGGATATGCACACGCATAGATAGAGCTGAGACAGAGTGGAAAGTAAAGGGAGGACCGAATACTTGATTTTTGATGAATGTAAAGGAAACGGACCAGAAAAGCGTCATGTAACCACTTCTAAAAAGTCAAGAAAAATAAGTACACAGACCATTTTCCGCTCCGTCTTCCCCGCTTTGTTTGCTCAGCGCCGTTGCATGCGGTCACAGTCCTGTTGCTCCATTATTATCGTGATTGTGAGACGTTCAAGGGAACATGAACATCGGATGGACATTATAGTCTGTGGCTTTTTCAAAATTAAGGGGTGGCAACGAAAAGATTTGGGGGAAAATAACTCAAAATCTGGGATTTGTTTTTAGATTCGAGCTTCCAAACGGAGGTTTTGGCTCGTGAGAGGTATCGTGACGCATTGGAGTTTGGGATGGATCTCTGTGTCGGATTTCAAGCTTGAAACCAAGATTGACGGTGCAGAGTGAAGTAGGACAAGATGAATTTTTCGGATACGCGATCTTGTAACATTGTGGTACTTTACAAGATGGTCGACAGGTGGTAAATATGAATTAAATTCGCTTAGTTTCGCCGAATTCAATATTTTTATAGTAACTTTGCTGCAAAGTAAGAGTTGGGACCCCATAAAGACTTAAGGCACAGTTCCTGCATAGTGGTGTTTACATGAAACGCCTGACTTGTAAAGAAGCTGACAACAAATCATAATTGGTCGCACAGGAAGAGTGGGAGTGAGAATCGGAAGAGTCTTTATGTCGCTTAATGGCTGTCAGGTGATGAGGAAACCTGAGACCCTTAACAGACAACGATCCTTCGTAAAGGGTCTGTTTAAGGGTTGTCCGTCGTCCTGATGGATTTGATGATAATATGAAAGGGTATTTTTTCCAGACGTGAAACTAATACCATGTCATGTTCACAGAAAATAACAATTTGGGGCTAAAATTACAAGGTGAAGAAACAAATATAGTCATTTACTCGAAAGGAGGAAGCGTTCAGAACCGCCTAGGAGACAACGTATGCTCGCCATTCGAGTTCTACTGGCATAAAAAGTCAGAATGAAGTCACCATATCAGCAAAAGTGAAAAAGACCAATCTCCGAAAGATAGACTTTGGAATAATAATTCCAATTGAGAATAATCGCTTGACATGATCAACGGTAAGAACGGTAAAGTTACAACAGAAAGAACGATGTGAATCATCAACCATAGCTTCACAACCATAATGCAATTTCTCAAGATTAAACAGTGACAGAGCTACGCAAACCGGACCACTCGTGATGTGAAAATGTAAAAACGGCTTTCACACAAAATGTAAGAATTTGTCTCCATTTTTTGTCCGTGGAGCGAATGTTTCGAAGTTTTGCTCACTTATAAGTACACTGTCATTATTCTTGAACCACCAAATTAAATTAAACTTTCGATAGTGCTAGCAAGAAGAACTGAAGTGGTTGCTATCTAGCCAGGTGAAAGCATACGCTACATATCAATTACAGTACACTTCCCTTTCGTAACTTCAGCACTGGTAACATGTAGGGTGGGTACGAGGTGCCAAGAGCCACTATTTTCTCTCCCAGAATATACCAATTTTAGAGATTGTACCGTGAAACTGTCATTAGAATAAACTGCAACCATTAAACTATCCTAAATGTAATTAGCAATGAAGAAACTTTCGTAGAACAGAACTCTATAAACTCAGGCGTGGACATGCGATTTATGGTACAGAAGGAGCCAACCCGGATTCCATCGTTCCGGATCGATCGCAGCTCCCTCTTGTACAGCCCCAACTTGCCGCGAGTTTTCGGTGACGCAAGAGAGACTGACAAAATCATTCGTTTCAGATCATGCACATCCAATGGTATCAGGAATGCCCTGTCATAAACCACGGCGTAGATAATGATGGCGTACACCCCCACGTAAATATTCGTTATTCCAGCGACAGGGTTTCGCCAAAAGAAGGCCAGGGATGCATAATTAGCAATGACTGACGCCAAAATTAGTAATTCTTTTAGATAGAAGACGGCATTTGAATTCAACCGATTGACTTGCAGGAGCAAGAGCTGATGACGCTGCAATCGTTTGATGAAATCCTGAATCCCGTTCTCCTCATCCATGCTTACTTCTCTGGAGTAGTTGCTGTTAATCGACAAAGAATAGTTGAATCACTTGGAACCAGGAACTGAAACCATAGATCCTGACCCATGAATAAATACCTGAGGCTGGTGAGCTCTTGGACAGCCACAGCGTTGAAGTATTCGATTCCCAGCAGTTGAAAAAATAACCAGATGTCCACCGTGCCCAAGCTCAGCAAGCTCACAGCTTTGAAACAGCTAGAAGCGCCATACACGAGCCAATCAACGAGAGTCAACGGACCTTTCTGAGACCTGTCATACTAGGAAGTAAACATGCATCATGGCCGATGGGTCCGAGACGACCGAGAGCCACAGAAGAACTAATGCGATAGGGAAAGCGACCGGAAACACGGCCAACAGCACTTTTTGTTTCGTAATTCCCTTCGCACTTCCCGGCAAGGACGGCCACACTTTCCCCAGCGTCATCAGCTGATTGACGACTATCGGCAGCAGGTTTTTGTGCTCAAAAAAGTACTCCTTCATCACCAGCAAGTTTGTTATTTGAGCTGCAAAGAAGATTCCATGAAGTGTGAAGCTCTCTATTTTCGAGTCTTTCTCCAGACACAAGGTGGCTGTCAACATCACTCCGGTGTAGCAAGTTTCCAGGAGATGAAGAAACATGATGAGAGTGAAGCAAAGGTGTTTCAATTTCGACGATGTGAGGGTCACGAGGCACCCTTCCGGGTCGATGTCCAAGGGTAAGAAACTCCACTGTGACCATCGCGAATACAACTTGAGATTAGCTCGGATATACGCAGGAGCCTGAATGCGCTTGTGTAGGAGGCCGAAACCGGCGGTTTCAGCACCGAATAGGTCATTAGGACCCGTTCCAGGGGCATGAATGCGCTTCATTATGAGTAGGGAAATCAGACCTGTGTTGTAAGTTGAAGTCTTCAAGTGGCAATGACTTTTAGTCGTTTTAGTACTGCTTTAAACCTGGAACGGCACTTCATTCCAATCTGATGAAATAGAGCAAGTGTGGCCGTGGCATAGGTGACACTAAAGCGATATTCCACTGTATTCTGTAATCCGTAAAACAAAGTTCCGGAAATTCCGTTTAAAATGACAGAATAACATTTAATTACCCTACGTAAAATAACTAGGTTCAGGGAGAAGCTACGGTATCAATAGATTCGTTACCATGGACTCTCACCGTTATTTAAATCCATGTAGCCTGGAAGTGGGACTATTGTTTCTAACTAAATAACCACTGGTTCAAACTATGATAATTGAGCCTATATTGTCTACTGTGAAATCAAAACTAGGCATGATAATGGATTGCACTAGGAACGACAAGGACGTGATTGCCTTCTATCAAGGGATGACTGATAAAAGGTGGAGTAATTAAGTCCCCCCAAGCCCCGCTTCATGTTTCGTTTCGTAAGCATTAAGAAACAGGTCAAATCAATTAGCAGAAAATGTTTATTCAACTTTGAGTCGTTGTTTTTGGTTCTGATGTCGAAGGCCCGAGCGGCCATCGTATGCCATATGCGTGTATTTAAGCCTTGGGGGGAGGGGGCCTCACCTGCGGCATGCGTTGGCTTATGCAAGTTTAGTAGGTAATGGTAAGCAAGTAAGTCAAAGTGAGGACCTCAGTGGCAAAGCATACACAACCCACATTCTTGATATCGGCGAGGAGAATTTTTGTGATTTGTTTGACAAGTGGGTTTTTTTCCTGCCCACGTTGATATTTCCATTTGCTTATCAAGCTATCATTGTGAATTAAAGATGCATTAAACATGTTTACATTCACTGACCACCAGAAGCAGTCAAAGTCCGTCAGAGATCTTCCACAGAAACTAAATACCAGCCTGGTCCACTTCAAGATTATGTGTACTCATCAGCAACTTCTCTCAGTCAGCCAAGCGCGTGTTCCTCACCTTTTTATTACGATGGCTCCAGGCTGTTTTCCTTCTCGTTTTCCTCCAAATCCTGACTCATGGCCTGAGATAGAGGATATTTTTTCTTTGCCTTTTGCTCCCGCTTTCTTAACCTTTCGACATAATGAAGGTGAAGATGAAGGCAGAGATGAAGACCAAGACAGTAGCGGAGGAAGGGAAGCTGCTCAAAAGGAAATGCAAGGAGCGAATAAGACTCCTTGTTTTGTCAAGCACATAGTTGACTCCACTCAGATCCTCAGTGTGTAACCATGACAGGCTTGTAACAATGTGGCAACGAAAACAAGGAAAGGCAAAGGAACGAGAGACAAAAACTTTTTGAAAATTTTCAAGGAGTGCCTGTCATTTCCTCATCAAGGCTTTCATATCCCATCAACGGCACTCAAATAAGACCATTACGACCCATTACCAGCGACCAGATTGAGACAAGGCTGCTGACTGCTGACTCCTGTTCCTTGTCTGGTCATGAAAACAGGGCTCTTGTCAGCAGTCTACTTTCCATCTTGGGTGAAACGATCAAAGTTCGGAGGAGGCATGACATACGAAATCCGGCATTGACAAAACTTTTTCTACAAATTAACAGCTCTGGCAATGCAATGACTATGCCGTGCCACTACCGCACCCGCAGCCTGTCATTCAAACTCGTTGAACATGACTGCAGACAATGAGCTCTCGGTCAAAAACTTTGGCCACAGAAGCTCGTTGAGCACAATCAAACCCTGACGACTGTCTTCATCAGCCCAGGGAACACAATGAGCCGTCTCATTAGGAAAATATTAAAAATGTAACTTATTACTCCTCCGTCGTATTCATTAGACTTTGGTCAATCATTCGCCCTTGCAGTGGCAGTCAGTCAGTTTGCTTTTCTCCGGCTCTGAATTCTGAATGGGGTACCAACCACGACGTTAAGGAAATGAACGGTCAAAAATATGTGGGAGCAAGTGTGCAGTAGTGGTATTAAAGCGTCGGACTGGAGGCGAAATGGCTGTCATTAGGCACTAGTGATAATAACCACCAGTAGCGGCAGTAGCTTGTGCTGGTTGTTATGAAAGTATGCAATGTTTTCAATGTGGCAATTTCCAGCCTTGGAATCTGGCTTGAGCATGCAATTTGTGATTCCAGAAGCAGCCAGGAATTAGGAGGGGTCGTTTTACAATCGTTTGCAGCTAATCAGTGGAATGGTTATCGTATGAAATTATAAGGCGCTACTCCCTGGTTGCACAACAATCAGAGGGGCAACAATGCATTGGCATTGTAATTCTGTAGAGGTGAGGTTGGAATGGTTCATTTCTATGGTTTGATGATTGTGGTACGTGGTACGGATTGTACAAGCCTATGAAGGCCCAAACCCTAACGAATAGCAGAAATACCCGGGTGAAATCGAAGGCATCAGACTCGGAAAGTTTCCAGCTGTTTGATTTCACATTGCATGAATTTATTTCCGGTACCGATAATGGGATAAAAAATCAGTTCAAAGTTTCGTTTCCATGCGATACACTACCACTTTCACAAGGAAACTTGATTGAAAACCCCGAATTTAATATTCCGTTAACTAGTATTAGCATCGGCTTCGGAACGGAACTCTTACTGAACGATAGCAAGCTTCTGAGTTATGCATGTCAGATGATTGATACTTCCGCAAGGAAAACATGGCTCAATGACACACCTTTTCTCACCAAAGCCATTTCATTCACGACTCCGTTGGTATCTTTGACGCAGATGTTAATACAGCAAATTGAAATAGCAAAAGTGCATGACTGACGTGCATTGTAGGCTGGTTGCGGCATCGGTGCCTCAGGCAATTCATGCGTTATGGACTCCACTAAAAGCTTGTAAGTTTTTCCTTCCACCAAGCCAACTGGAATGGCCAAACGAGAGCGAAGGTTTTTCCTTCCTTCCCGTCAGGATAGGAGCGAGAGCTTTTATCTTGTTTTGAGCCGCAATTATTAATTATTTCAATTTCGTTCCAGTTCCACCTTTTACAAAGCCAATCATTTCCGAACTAGTTTTCACATATGATTTCCCTCATTAACGCCAACTTCGTGCGTAAGAACAACGAGGGCATGTGATGCACCTTTAAATGCGTTTTTCTCTCCGTTAGTTGGCCCAAGCCCCTCTCAACAACCGGTAGAAGTACAAGTATTTTTTCCTATCCTTTGGAAATGAAGCGAGTCATTATTACACGGTGTAAAATTTTGCTGATTCAAACGCACTGGTGAAACACACTTTTCTTTTTGAATGCTAATAAGCACCGCCATTTGCCCCAGCCAAATGGTTCAACTCAACCTCATCCACGCTTTCCGTTCCTATACTAGTTTGTCGGAGGAGGATTTTTATCCTCTTTTAGTAATTATTTCTCATCGCTATCATTCCGTCTCTTTCCATCTCCCTCTCTGTGTTCAAAGGAAGAACTTCTTTGAGATTCACATGAAACAGTTGGGAATGGAAGGAAATTTCGTTTTTAGGCCCTCCAGGAATTCAGTTTGGAGGGAAAAGTAGCTCTGTTATTCGGCTCTGGGATGAAATTCTAATAAAACATATAAAGGATTCCATAGTACCCTGCCCTGCACCAGCCTACTGCCAGCATTCACTTTTTACTTTGGTTACTGTCACCACACGACCATTGCGTGGAGTTAGAGTTAAAAGTACAAAAGGGAAAATTACAGTAGCTTTATATATCCAAGACTGAGAGTTTTAAAGCTGGAAAACTTTCGCCATTCCAGGGACCAAGCAGAGGTCGGAATGATGGCAAGTATGGAAATCATGAAAGGAATGAATTCGTTTCAAGAATTTTCTGCATAAAAACCGCGCAAATCTCGTACCACTGGTATGCGTACCAGTAAATGCGATCCACAGGGTCTGGCACAATAAGAATTATTCAACAGAAATAATTATTTCGCTACAGTTCCCAAAGTTAATCAAATTGTGTTATAAGTTCTACTTTAATTTTCATTTCTATTTCTCATCCTTGCTCCCCGTTCGTCAAAGTGAGGCTATGACTTGATGAGATGAGAAAGGCATCATCGTATGACGGCAGACTTGTTGAAGTTGGATGAGTTTCAATTCGGTACTTTTAATGCTATCCCTCGACCCGAAATCCGAATCTCAGAATGACTTTGAAGGTCGAAGATCTCGAGGTGCAAATGAAGCCCAATAGTCAGATTTGAAGAGATTCTAGGAAATCTGCAAACCGTATGATTACCTGGAAATGTAGATTGTAAATATACCGTGTGATAAAGTGTGTTTCACGGAAATTAAAACCGAAACCCATTCGCTTTCCTGGGATCAGGTTCTAGTTTTCGTGAAACACTTTTTAACTAGACACAAACCATTGCAAATTTTGTAAGGGTTGATGAATTACCGGAATTTTTGTATTTCACTTCATCAAATAATCAGTTGATGCTACAGTACCAACAGAACCGCAGATGACCTACGATTATGCATGCATAAACACGGTAATTGTCTCCGCATCACTTGGCCCGAGACATGATCGAAATCCAAGTGATAATCAAATATCTCTTCAGGCACATACAAACCGAACGAGCCGCAAACTACTCACAGAAAGGGTGAACCCAATAGGAAAATGCTGTAATGCTAATGAAAATGATTTAATCGAAGTCACTGCAGCATGAAACCGCTATTTCCGTCATACCGCCAGCGTCAAGGACTCACTCGATGAATGCGCCTTGCTTTGTGATTAGTTGCTTTTGTAATTACTCCCTCAGGTTTTCGGAAATCCGGGAACCGGAATGGCCCGAATCCTAAGTTCCTCACATCCAGCTTCAACAGTTTCCTTTCAAAACCATCTCATCTCATTCATCTCTGTAACACTGAGGTGTTTTCAACTCCGCAAGTATGCACCTAATACCAAAACCCGAGTAATTTACCCGTATGATCCGATGATGGAGATGCTATGATGAAGATGATGATGATCAGAGGGATGAAACCGAATCCTTTGATTCAATACCATACCAAGTCATACCCTTCCCCCTGAGTTGGCACAAATAATAAGAGTAAATCATATCCGATGGAGTGAATTACATTGCGGCACGGACTGCATCACGCATAAATTCACATTCCTTCGTGCCTTGGTAAACAAAGGATGCGCGTGGGCTTGCTCAAAGTTGATAAACCAATTTGTGTCTTCCTTCTTCCTTTTTAACTTGCATTCCCTCAATTCCATGTTCATCTTCCAGGGCAACTGTCTCCGATACCCCACAATCTAAATCGAGTCTAGTCCCAGTCCTTCGGCTTTCACCAGGGTATTGTAACAGTGTACATACCGTGTTATCAGTAATGCCTCACATGTTTCGCCATCATCCCTCCCTTTCATTGCCAATGTTTCGTTGTTATGTGGTCGCAAAGCACCAAGATGTACTTAAGGCTTCAAGACCACTACCAGGCGAATGCACAGCTCTGTATTTTTGAATAAGAACGGCGGCGACAGCCTCTTGCGCTTCAAGTTGTTGTAACAGCTTCATTTAAAAAAAGTATAAGGAGATAGAGAGTGAACTGGATCTGGAGAGGTTTCTTGTCCTAGACCGTGATCTGTCCCTGCATACCCATCAGCATAATTTAGGCGGATATCAAAGCCATGAGTCGTATCGTATCGCATCTCATCATCACACACACTTCCACAATCTGATCACATTACTTGAAATAGATTCGCCTCAAGTTGCTGGAATTCCAGCCGAAATACCACACTGGGATGATGCCACGTTCCTTTCTTCCAGTTGTCGGATAGCTTTCACGTCCCTTTTCAAACGCAGATCCTTTGATGCCAAAGTGTTTGAAAGTTTAGTCTTGAGAGTTTCTTCTTCAACAGGCCTGACTCCGAGATAGCGCAAAGGGATGAGGGAATTCTTACAGTTGAATGTGGCTTCACGCAACTTTATACACTTTATAGCCAAGTCCTTCAATCAGGTATCTTTTGTACCTACCGCGAAGTAATCCTGTCTTATTTTGCATTAAAGTATCAGGACGACGAGGGAACATTGCTTGACATGACGTCGAGGCGATTTGCTTCTTCTCTTTCCGCTTCTATGGTTTCTGTTTCCAGTATGCCGTGGGTTTGGGACCTGGGCCGGCCTCGGTGGCAGTTCGTGTGTACTCAGTGTATTTTGTATTTCATTCCTAGTTACGAAGTCTGTTTCTATTTTAAGGATGTCAAATTCCCAAAGCCTAGCAAAGTTTCTACAATTCTAGTCCTCTGAAGACACTGAAGCTGAGAGTAACTCGATCAGATTGTTAAATACAGTTGGGAGTTCGGGTTCAATGCACTGATAAAATAAAAACCCGAAATAAAGTCGCTACTGCTTTATCTTTGAAAGTTTACTGCTGGAGGATTTAAAAGGACCGTTGCCATGACAACCGGGCCCGATAAAATGAAGGGATTTAAGACTTCCTTATCAGACTAAATTCAAGGTAGGAACAAGAAGCTTAGCGAAGGTCGTAACTCTTTCTGGGAATTGAGCCAAGACGGCTGAGTAAGCACACGGTGCAGCAGATGCAAGCCTTGTTAAATTGAAGGATTTATCAAAGAGCAAATCGGTAAATGCTACCGTCTTTGCTTTGCAACTTGGCATGCACTTGAAGCAAGTGCATGTCAAACTGTTGACTAACGAAGTGCAAGAGCAGTCGGACTTTCTCTCGTCAATGCTGAACTTGTTACACCATGGTGCTTTTGCTTTGCAATTCTGTTGAAGTCCAACATGGTTTTTCTCCGGAATCCGTCGATGTTATCCCCGAAGTCGGATTGCCGATGCTACGCATTTCGTTTACGACCCAGCGAACGGCAAATTCAAAGTCGATAACGATTTTATAACACTTGCAACGCACTCGTGCACTAAAATCTTGTTGGTTGCTGTATGCAAAGGAAGCTTCGGCCCTGGCCTGAAAGTATTTTTACCAGTCTTGTAGAAAAGGATGGTGATATTGCGTATGCAAGCAGTAAGCAATACACACATCTCAGCTCCCCTCTTTTCGGCATCTTTTTCATTTGATTCCTTCCATTCGTTTGCTCTGTGCAAATGTTTCCTCTTCTTCTCTTCCTCCGAAACTGCGTTTGACTTCTGCCATTCCGACTGTGAATTTAGCCGATACAGTGGAGGCGGTGGTGGTGGATGGGTGCCGCTCGGTATTATTTTTTCTCGTTCTCTGCTTTATTGCCTCGTGCGAGAGCTACCTTTGTATCACGCCTTTGATAATATTGAAATTTTCCAGCAATTTCAAGCATTCCACATTTTTCACACACCCATTCCACCTCCTTTCCTCTTTGTTCATTCGATTCGCTCTTTGAGTCGGTTCAAGTATTACGCATATCAGACGATCGTAACTTGACTGCTTTTTTACGCTTCCAAGGTTTATGTTACGTTTTAAGCTTGACGTAACTTTGTCTGCTGGTAGGATATTCGGATTTTTGCCGACACTTTCATCTTCTTACCCTAAATCCTCATCCTTTTACTGCTTTTACCTGGAGTTTGCATCGGAGGATTTTCTCAGTCCTTCCTTGAGGTCTTTGGGACTCTAGAGTCTAGAGATCCTATGTTTCTTTCAATGTTTGACTTGCTAGGCACAACCTGATGCTTGTATCTGCTCTGTGCAAGGACAAACTCTGTGCAATCAAGCCTTTTCATGCAATTTCTCAGTACCTTTACTGTTTCAGGCCAGCAGAAATATCAGGCTCTCAGGTAAGAAGAAAATTTACCCGCTGGTGCAGTCAGTCGTATACCGTGAGATTTCTAGGAGCCTGAGACGCGTTCTGTGCATTCACTACAGATTAGCTAAGAGGTAACCCTCATGCCATTTAAAGATCAATAATTCCAATCAACAGACGGTTAGTCCATTCTGCCTCAGGCTACGTTATTGAGTCCTGACCTTTGGATATTCACACACACAGCATCAAATGATAGCGAGTCTCTGTTCATTTTGTCTACATGTACACATGTGTATCATTCTGGTTTAAATCGGTGGCCATTCCACCGGTAATAAAACGATATCAGGAAATCTGGGCAATGGCTTCCTTTTCCATCCCAGTTGGTTTTGAAGTACTTTACGGAGGGAGGAAGAAAGGCACTGAATGGTTTCGTTCCCTCCGAACTTTCTCCAAGAGGGACCCTTTACAGTATCTTACAACTGTTTAATGCACTGTTGAAGCTGCTTCACAAGTTTATTTTCAGCGGGAAGTCTTTTGTTTCTAGTGTCGTTTCGTCTCCTCTACTTTGTAAAAGACAGCAGGCTACGATTATCTGCCGTGTTCCTCCCTTAAGTTGTGAAATTCTAAATTGTGAATCAAGCCTGGGCAACAGCCGATTTCAAACGATCCTTACAACTGTGTCCTCAAAACCAATGGCCTCTTAAGCACTGCGTAGTTTCGTCAAAAGCTTCTAAAATACAAATAATACAGGATGCACGCACTCAGGGTCGAAGATAGGGGAACTTCCACTGGTACTAGGCCACGGTGAATCCAATGATCCGTTGGCAAAATGGCACTATTTTATGAATTTTACCACCTCAGCACAATCGTACATCGACACAAACTATAGTTGTAGGAGTCAACTACCAGAGTCGCTATCAGATATTCCGGGAAAATTTGCCATTTGCCTCTTCTGCACGCCAAGGAGTTGCCCCAAGCAACTTCGGAACTGCCATGGCATTGTATGTGTAGGGAGAACATGGGTAAAATCCATGAAATTGGCTCTTGAATCCACCGAAATTGCCCCGTACTTCAAATCCATATTATCGTAATAGCTTTTCTATCTAGATCGTCAAGAGTGAGGTTACTTTCAGTCGACCTTGCGGCAATCGCAATACCTTGCAAACGGCTAACCTCGGCATCCTGTTGTTAAGAAATAGTTCAGGAAATTGATCACAATTTTCTACTTTCCCTCAAGACTTGTGCCTCAAATGTAGGTTGAAGGGAGGAAGAGAGCGAGGCAGATAGGGATTTTGTTCATGCATATTTAAATCTTAAGAGACTTCAAGTTTATGTAATAATCGGAGAGCACTATCATTGCTTCAAGTCCCCTCCGGAGACGTTACATCAGCACATACAGTTTCGCTCACCTTATCAAAAATCTGCCCATCAATCCCGAATCAACGAATCAATAACCAGCTAGCTAAGAATAAAGGACTTCTCAACCAAATGATTACCGTGGGAAAAGCTCCAAGATTCCACGGACAAAAAATCATTTAAAGCATGCAGATTCAATACGCAGGGTGAAAAAGTAGATGAACGTAAAGATTGTCTACGATTTGAACGATTGGTATTAATAAGTTGGTGAAATCAGACTATTCGAAGACGCATTCAAAGATATAGAAGAGACGGCCTGCCGACCCAGCTGCAAGCACAGCGCCTCAGGACTTGGTCGGACGGACTCGAGAGTGGTCTCAATCGATTCCTCGGGTCAAAATCAGGGCGGGGTATGCAATTTGAAACAACTCCAGAACACTCGGGCTCCGCGTCTGGGGCCATTATAACATA